>CAKNYM010021333.1:0-16194 GCA_932195095.1 Andricus curvator | reverse complement strand
AAACCGATTTTCAAAATATATAAATTACCATAACTTCCCTACTCTTTGATAAAATGTATTAATATTATAGGTCAATCGATTGAGAGCTAAAAAAAATGCAATAAATATTTTTAGAATTCCTTGGGTCAGTGTCAAGATATTAGTAAGGAAAATAAGCCCTCCAAATTCTATCAATTTATCTGCGACCGTTTTCTAGTTATCGTGTTCACAAAAAAGCGTGACATCCACACACACACACACAGCCGGACAATTGCTTAGAACATTGTATTAGACATTTTTAAATTGAGGAAGGTTTAATTAAATGAATTTGAAAATTTTTGAAAATGTTACCATTACAAAGCTTCCTCTATGAGGAAGCAAAATTAATAGACGAAAGTCGTTCAGCCTAAAAGGATCTAAAAATTTGTTATTATTCATTTTTAGGCAGGACGAGTAGATTTTCTTTTAATCGTAAAAAATAAGACTGAAAATAAAGAAATTAAATTTTCGGAAAAATGACACAAGAGACGAAAAAAATTGAATAGACAAAAATTGTTCAATAAAAAAAGATCTACAAACTTATTATAAACTTTGTTATAAGAATACATTAGAAATAAAAAAATTAACTTTCTGGAAAAACGACGCAAGTTACAATAACATTTTATTTAACAAAATTTGTTGCCTAAATTGTATCTACACATCTTCTTAGAACCATTTTACGCTAGGATGCGTATTTTTGGTTTCAATCGTAAAAAATAACATTGAAATTAAACAAATTAAAATGGAAAAACTACATAAGTAGTTTTAAATGCTCGCTTTTTCAAATTATAATAACAAGACAATTATAATACGTCTGTTTTAATACCAATGCATATTATGAATTATAACAATACACATTTATTGAAATGAGAAGGTCGGTTTAATTATTATAAATGAAAAAGCAAAGCAGCATCTCAAAGATACTTATTCGTAGTGTAATGAAAATAACAGAAGAGAAGATATGGGAAGTCCAAAGTGGATTTATGCCATGAAGATCATGTACAGATCAAATATTTAGCTTAAGACAGATCACAGAAAAAAGTTTGAGAGTTGGAAAGAAAGTTTTCTGTGCATTTGTTGACCTAGAAAAAGCATTTGACAAGGTAAATAGAAGTAAACTTTGGGAAGTCCCTAAAGAGTACGGAGTCAATGGATGGCTCCTACAAGCAATAAAAACAATATATACAGGTAGTAAAGCGAGCGTAAGGGTCAATGGGAAACTGAGTGACTGGTTCGATATTATGCAAGGCGTGAAACAAGGATGCGTTATGTCCTCATGGCTATTTATCATATTTATGGAAAAGTATCTAAGAATGGCCCTCTTCGACGAAGAAGGGATAGATCTCGAGACAGTGAGGGTACGTGGGTTAGCTTTCGCAGATGACAAGATTGTCATGGCAGAATCAATCGAGGACTTGCAAAGAATGTTGAATAAACTTAATACAAGCATGAAGAACATGGGACTCAAAATTAACGTAAATAAAACAAAAATCATGGTGCTTGGAGGAAAAAGTGAGATGAAAGATTAGAACAAGTTGATAAGTGCGTATATCTGGGTAGCCTATTCACTAGCCGCGGAAAAATAGATGGGGAGTTAGATAGGCGCATAAATAAGGGTAAGAAGGTTATCGGTAGAGCAGGGTCCATTCTCAGAAGTAAAAACATATTTAAAAAAAGCTAAAATGGCCATACATAATTCTATATTTGTACCGACTGTACTATACGGTAGCGAGACATAGACCTGTCAAGGAAAGGACAAGAGTAAAATTAACGCGATTGGCATGAATTTCCAGCGCAAAATATGCGGGAAAACACTGATGGACAAAGTGAGAAACGAAATAATCCTCAAAGAATGTGGTGCAAAAGAGACAATACTTGACACATGGGAAAGAAATCAGTTAAGATGGTTCGGACATGTTGAAAGAATGAAAAATGAACGTCTAACGAAACAAGTGAATGAGACATTAATCCGAAGAGACATAAGAAGCCATAGAAACACGAGAGTTTGCATGAAAAAATGCATGGACGTGAAGGAAGCTAGAGTAGTAGTATGCCAGGACAGAAAAGTGTGGCGACAAATAGTTTGTAAACGAGTGGCAGTAGAGTGAATGACGCCTGAAACAAAGACCTTGGATACTAATGGGCCCAAGTGGGGAACCACACATACAAATTTTGTGAGACTCTTCACTTGGGGTGATCGCTAGAGAGATTGATCAGCAACCTGGGTCGGAGCAGTGTTGCGGAATGAACGTATCATTAAAATAAATAATAATAAATAATTTAAATAAATAAAACGAGAACTCTAGATCAATCTAAAAAATCTAGACCCCCTACCTCACATTACTCCTTTCCTCACCGAGCAAGACACGCCTACCCCGAAAGGGAAATATATAATAATATATATTTTCAGGGGAGCTGAGAATAAAATTTAATGCAAAATAAGGAACAAACATTGAATTAATCATGATAAATAAAATTTGTACTTTATTTTGCAATATCTAAATAAGCAATCCCAGGCCGAGGTACAGAAGTAAATGTAATATACATTTGATATAATAGTGTTGAACATAATGTGGAAAAGTTCTCATTTTTGACAAAATCGAGTGCGAAGCACGAGATACGTGATGAGAATGTTCTCGTTAAAGCCGAAGGAGCTTTAACAAAAGAGAATTCACAACCACTTAATTACTGTTGTCGATGCTTTGACATTTAGATTTAAAAAGTATGTGCACAAATGTGGGAGATGTACAAAGGCCGAGTGCATAGCGCGAGGAAAATACATTATCGAGCGCGAAGCGCGAGAACCAACAGACGCGCGAGCGAAGCTTTTCGGATGAACAATTTTTGTTTATTCATCTTTTTTTTGTATCTTGCATAGTTTGACTGAAAAATGAAATTTTTTATTTTTAATAGCATTTTTCACGATTAAAACGAAAAATACGTGTCTTATAAAAAAATGGTCTTAAGAAAATTCTGTCATCCTTGAGAATCCTTACATTTCCTAAAATATACCCTGTGAAAATTTGAATAAAATACAAATTTGAAATTTGACGTGTAATCTTTTGTTGTAAATGCTTTTAATCGTTCATAGCTATGTGGAAAAAAATGTTTGATTTCAAACTCTTAATAAAGATTAATATCTGAAGATATTGGAATTGAGAAATTTGAAAACCCCCTTCTTTATACTTAAATTGCTTTTAATTAAATGACAGCTAAAGTTAAATATTGACTTTTTTTTAATTGCTTTAAATTTGACTGTTTTCAAAGTAAATTGCGAGGTAAATTGTATATGTATTGTAGTCATACAATTACACAAATGTGTAATTAGAATGTAAAGTTGCATCTGGACTAGTTAAATAATGCGAATGCCGGAAGTTTTATTACCTACATTTCGCAATAATTGACAAAGCATTTCTTTTTCCAGTCGAGAAATATTATGATCATTATCGAATGCAAAATTTAAAAAATGCATCACATCTAAAAATGAAAATAATATAAGGGGTCGTCCATAAACTACCCTTACCCTTTTTCGTTTCAATTTTTGTTTTGGTTAAAAATTCGATTTGATTGAAAATTTAATTATTTGGTTGAAAATGCAAATATTTTGTTAAAAAAATCTTTTTTTATTAAAAATTTAACAACTTGGTTAAAAGTTGTACTACTTTGTTAAAAAATAACTTTTTTCAACTGACAATTTACCTATTATATTTATAGTTGAAATTTTATCTTTTTTAGTTAAAAATTCAACTAGTTGGTAAAAATTTATGTTTTTTAGTTGAAAATTAATGTATTTCGTTGAACCATCATTTCTTTTCGTTCAAACTGAATATTCGTATATTTTATTGCATTCAACTGTTTTTGATTTAAATTAAAATATTTTTTTGGTTAAAAATATCATCAATTACACTTTTTGTTTAGAATTCATCTTTTTTATTGAAAATTCAACTACCTGGATGAAAGTTGAACTACTTAGTTAAAAATCAATTTTTTCGTGAAGATTCATAATTTTAGTTGAAAATTCTTCTTTAGAGTGGAAAATTTAACCAGTTCTTTTTTAACTGAAAATATAACTATTCCAACATTTTGGTTGAAAATTTATATTTTTAATTGAAAATTCATTTATTTGAGTTGAAAATCAGGTGTTTTGTTGCGGATTCAAATATTTTGTTGATAATTCGTCTTCTTTGGTTGAATTCAAGTGTTTTTTATTTCAGATTAAAATTGTTTTTCGTTGAAATATCAAGTATTACAGGCTTCCTTGAGAATTCATCTTTTCAGTTTGAAAATTGAACTGCTTAGTAGAAAATTCGTCATATTGGCTTGAAAATTCCACAATTTGGTAGAAAATTAAAGTATATAGTTAAAAATGAACCTTTTTGTTAAAAATTTTTATTTTCGGGTTGAAAATTCAATTTTTTTGGTAGAAAATACGTCTTTTTCCTTGAAAATTCATATCTTCGTATATACTATCTATTTTGGTGAAAAATGCAACTACTTGGTAAAAAATTCATCTTTTTGGTTAAAATTCAGAATGTCGGTTAAAAAATTGAACTGTTTTGTGGAAAATTTATCTATTTTGTTGAAAATTCGTTCTTTTGGGTAGAAAATTAACTTATTTGAAAATACATCTTTTTGGCTGTGGATACAACATACAACTATTTGGTAACAATTTCGTCTCTTTTTTTTGGCTCCATTTAACTGGAAGAAAATTCATTTTTGTTGTTGAAAAATTAGCTTTTTTAACTGAAAATATAAGTATTCCATTTTGGTTGCAAACTTATCTTATTTAGTTGAAAATTGAACTATTTTGGTATAAAATTGAACTATTTTGTTAAAAATTAAACTATTTATTTGAACAATGAACTATTTCGTACAAAATTAACTTTTTTTTTGAAAATCCATAGTATCGGGTGGAAAAATAAACTTTTTTGTATAAAATTCACACATTTTGTTGAAAATTCGTCTTTTGGATATAAAATTAATCTTTTTTTTTAATGCATCTTTTTGGCTGTGGATTCAACTATTTTGTTACAAAATTGTCTTTTTTGGTTTATTTATTTGGTTGAAAATTAAACTATTTGGTGCAAACTTAAACTATTTTTTGGAAAAATTAACTACTTGGTAGAAAATTCACTTTTTTGTTGAAAATTCGTCTTTTTGAGCAGAAAATTAATCTTCTTCTTTGAAAAATCATAATTTTGGTTGAGGATTTAACTATTTTAATAAAAACTCGTGTTTTTAGTTGAATTCAACCAGTTGCAAATTAGCTTTTTTTGTTGAAAATTAATTTTTTAAACTGAAAATGTAACTATTCCATTTTTGGTTGAAACCCTTATATTTTTTAGTTGAAAAGTCATCTCTCTTGGTTAAAAATTATTTTCTTAGTGAAAATTCATCTTTGTAGGTTTAAAATTCATACATTCATACACGAAATAAGAAATATTTAAATCTATCTTTGAGAATTCATCTTTTTTGTTTGTGAACTGAACTATACTTGGTTAAAAATTCAAATATTTCGTTAAAAATGTCGTCAAAAATATTCCAAAATTGGTAACGTAGTTTATGGATGATCTCTAAAAATAATAAGATCGTGTGATAAGAATCTACGAAAAAAACCCAATAATTTAGGTAGAGGAATAAATTCGACAAGAAGGATATAAAGATTATGAAGTCGTGATAAAGGAACAGTTTATCTAAAATGCCAAACAAAACGTGCCACGCTGTTTATCGCAGAGAAACTGCTTAGCTTGCTGTCTGCTACAAATCGTTTCTGAAGGCTTAAAAAATTCTTTTACAGATAGAATATTACTTGGAGCAAGACTTATCTTGAAAAAATAGTAATTAAAATATTTATTATTACTAAAACGTTTGAGGATCTTAATTACATTTTTTAAATGTCTTAATTATTCAAAAATTTGAAGTTACCTACGTAATTATTAATAATTCGAATTTATTGTTTTGAAGCGAATTTAGAGGCACTAACCACAATTAATATTATTTAATTTCCTTGATTTCATTTAGAAACACAAATTGAATTCAAATAATTTTAATTCAGCTCATTCGATTTAATTGAGCTAAAAAAGGAACGATTGTTATTAAATCTAATTTAATTTTAATGTTAAATAAAAGCGATGTTTAATGGTCAATCATGCAAAAATCCATTTCGCAAATGAATTCAACGATGTTATATAAACTGAAGAAGACCAATTAAAATTCATTACTCTTAACTAGCCAAATTAAGTGCATGAGTCAGTTTCGTATGTGTGTGTTTTTACATAATATCAACCAGAGCAAAATAAGTTTTTTTGATAGATTTTTACAAAATTTAACTGATTTTTTTAAGACACCAAAAATATTATTGCTTTTTATTTATCAAACATTTTGTAGATTAGTATTAATTATTTGTATTACTTTTAACTATAATTATTTAATAGTAACTACCTGATTAAAAAAATTTTATTTATTTTTATTTCTGCATAAATTAATAAAAAGGAAGAATATAACATTCTAAATTCTAAACTGCGTGAATGCATAGCAGTTTCACTTTTCGAATTGCACTTAGAAAACTTTCTCTCCGGAAAAGGTTTAAGCATGTGGGCCAGATGTGACTTTTCTGTGTGTTTTGGGCCCAACCATCCCTCACTCATCTGCCTCAGGCTGGCAAGCTAAGTGGTCAAAAGAGAAAAAAATTTAGGGCATCGGATTAAAAAACTACTATTTTAGCTTTATTTATTTCCAAATTTCCACTACAATCTTTAAATATTGCATTAAATATTTAGATTAATGTTTATTAAACTATAAAATATATTTGAAAAATATAAAATTTCACCCAAAACTTAATTGTTTTCATGAGTCAACATCTACCCTAGTTGGCTTAAAATTTTATTCTATTTGTTATTAAGTCCATTGTCCATAGTAACTTAATATTCTAAAATGAGTATTAGTCCCTTAATTAAAAAAAAATCGAGAAAAAATTATCCAAAATTTTTTAATTTTATACTACATTCAAATAATAGCGTATCATTCAACAATAATAATGAAATATATTAATTTCAATAACATTTTGTTGATTTAATACGAAAATAAATTCCTTGATAAAATTATTTTTTTTTATTTCCTTGAAATAAATTATTCTTGACTTCAGAAAAAATATACGAGTATTTAAGAAAATATCAGAAATAAATGTTTTGCAACAAAACTTTTTCTAGAATTTGATTAATTGCAGTTATTAAAAAAAATATATATATATTTTGCACTTCCCCATCAAGTTCACAGTTTTAACTCTTAATTGCAAAAAAATTACGAGTGTTTAATGTAGAATTTATTCGCTTCTTCAGATCCCAAAATAGTTCTTTTTACGTCAAAAACGTCCTCTTCATAAGCAATAAAATATAAATGTTAATAATTTTGTTCACAAAACTAAAAACAATTATTTTAACAGAAAAACAAACCTTTCCCCTTCACCAATTGTTTCCGCCGGAGCGGTGTGGGTCCAGCAGCGTGCTGTTAGCAAAAACTCCTCAACCCCACCTCCTGACGACACCTGTACATCATCCCTAAGGGGCTTGCCTTATCACCACTTTATTTCCTTTCACTTCTCTACCCTTACACCAAAATCACTTTTCACAAATAGAGCACATTTCTTGCCACCTCACAGAATCCAAAACACTTTGAAAACAAGCGATATCACAATTCCGCGAGACTTGCCGCTCGAATAAAATCGCGAGGTGGGTATTTTTTATAGGTTAAATGCGGAACTGCTGATCTAACATGGTCGCTTGCTTCGGGAAATTTGTTGTCACTGAAAGCCGGAGGGTGCCGAAAGGAGGGTAGTGACCCTTTCCCTTACGCAGTGTCTTATCAGCCACTAAAACCTCGTAACTGACGCACTTTTCAACTCACAAAGGGGTTGGAAAACTCGAGATTGCAATTTCGAAAAAATTAATCAAAATTGTTGCGTTTTTTCTCACTTTTAGGGGAGATTTAAGAAACGTGCGTATCGTTCACTCGTATCTCGAACTGTGTGATGCTGCAGCCTGTGGAGTGTGGAGTTCTGAGCATGCGAAATGTCGCCGCCACCCCCGCCCCGAGATCACGTGGTTCGATGGGCTCTCCCACTCACTCGGGCTGCGAGCTTAATTAGAGAGAGAGGGCAAATAATTAGAGTGGGAGAAGAGATGCGGTCAGTAGGCGAGAGTAAGTGAGATGGAAAACATCTCAGGAGCGGACTACCTGAGGTATTAGGGGCCCATTAGTTAATTTAGATATTTCGACGTTTTACATTTTTCTTTCCAGATTTTATGTGTGCTTGCAACTGCCAATAACTTACATTAAATTCTAAAACAAAAAATGAATTATTTTATAGATTACAAGAATATATTCTGTTATCATCTGATTCTTCCCATATTTAGATGCAAAAAAAACTTTTTATAAATAATAATAAGAAAATAAATAATTGAAAAATCTATGTCTCACATTTTTTTCTTCATTTGGTGAAAAAAGAATTTTCGATTTTTTTGAGATTAAACCAAATTTAAGTGGGGTCCTGGGTCTTCAAGTCCTTCTAAATCGTGAAACCCCGCTTGGAATTGTATTTTCAAAATAAAATACAGTGAATTGCAACAATATAAAAATAGTATTATTTTTATAAAAATTTGTAATTTCTTCTTGTAATAGATTTTTTCAATTTTTTTGTTCAATCACAGAAAATTACCAAACAGTTTCTACTGGAAACTACTGTTATTATTCGCTATGTCCGTAAATTTAATTCTTTTATTTTTCATTTTATTTTCTAAGATTAAAACAAAAACTACGCATTCGATCAAAAAGTGTTCAATAAAAAATTTGTAGATCTTTTTATATGCACAATTTTTCTTCTCTCATATTTTTTCATATCTTGCATACTTTGACCGCAAAATGAATTTTTTGGTTTTTCATTATTTTTTTGTGCGATCAAAATTTGAATTTTTGATTTTTCAAAAAATTCGAAAAATTGTTATGACAATATTGTAGGGTGTTCAAAAATCAACATTTTTCTCCCCTTCACTTTTTTTTCATATCGAGCGTTTTTTAGCTTAAAATGTTCATTTTCGTTTGTTTTTTGGAATTTTGTAAATGCATAACTCCAGTAATTTTTGTTTTCTCAAAAAAAGTCATTAGGAGCAATTGTTCGTCTTTTTGAGCACTACAAACATCCGTACATAGAATTTTTAAATCTAAAAAAAAGTGGTATTAAATTTTACATAAATCTAATACCTTCTCTGATGATAATGTAAAAAATTAACATTATTGTACTTTATTGTAGTTTTTTTAGGAAAAAAAGTAAGTAATTCACATAGAAGTTAGCTTGGAGTTCTCAGAACTGTTTTAAATAAAAATTAAATATTCACCCCTAAAAATTAAAACCTCCCCCTCTTAGAAACCATCTTGAAAATTTGTAAACTACATTTTTTGTTTCTTTACAAATTTTGAAAGTACTTCCCTAAACGTATGCAATATTATGAAGGTAGGAAAAGCACATTTCACCCCTTTAAAGTAAAACTAATCCCTTATAAAGCGAATAAAAGATATATTTGGTTTCTGTTTGAATTATTCGTATTTAATTTTACAAGTTTCTTAACTTTACAAACCCAAGCATAGACAATTTGCTTATATGAGGGTGTTGTTCTCCACTTAATTAAAAAATTGTAAATATTAATTTAATACAAAATGAAAGAAAAACCGACTACATATTTCTAACTCTTATAGAGGGTTGTTTTTTGTTCTAAAGGTTTAATCGATTTTCCTATTAATAAATAAATATTTAAATAAGTTTTGGCATTATTTTTCAGCTTTTATCGTGAAGTTCAGAAACCTTAAATACTAATTACCATTTTCTCGCGATTTTGAATTTGTTGAATTTGAAGAAATTTGAACCATCATTTTTACCCAGCGAAAGAAAATGAGGAGGTGAGAACTAATAAAAGTTATTTTTGTATACCCTAATATGGGGATTACAGAAGATTGAACGAACGTGTTATTTAAATAAATAACACGAGAATTCTAGATCAATCTAAAAAATCTATCCTCACATGACTCCTTTCCTCACCGAGCGAGTCACGCCTACCCCGAAAGATAAATGGCTTTATGGTATAATAATACTGCCGTGTAAAACAAGAAAAACGGTAACTTACTTTGGATTTGGCACCTGATTCACAATTGTTTTCCATTGACATATATTATAAACAAATTGCGAATCACAGGTATGAAATCTCAAATACGGGTTTCTTCTTTTGGACGACAGGACAGGAATTCCAAAAATACACTGGAAATCCCATTTGAGTGCGGTTTCGGGCATGGTCCTAAATGGCCTTCACTTAAATCGAACACAACATTCGCTCGCTCCGAACGTAAACACTCAGGGTCGCTGGAACCATTTCTGTTGGATTTGGACGCATGCTAATAGCTGACGCAACTAACGCGTTGAGAGTACTGCCCTCATACTGGTTGTCACGCTTGACTGAGCACCGCCTGTCTCTCGGTCCCGCGGTCCCCGCGTCATCATGCCAAGGACTCAAATTCTAGCAACGATTTAAATGGGAGTTACTTATATGGGATTCCCCCTGTATTACAGAAATTACACATCTATTGCAGGTATAATATAGAGCCTATACAATAATCACAGAGATTGCACAAAGATGGCAGAACTTACAGAATGATTAATACAGAAATTGCGCAAAAAATTATAGGATGATACAGATATGGGATTTCAAAAGATTAGACAAGTTTTCTCAGAGTAGGGGAGATTACAAGGATCTGCCTAGTGGAAGTTCGGGATAGGATTTCCATCAAGCAAATCCAATTCAGTTTGAACCCACATTCAATTCGAATGAGTCAGCGTTAGGATTAATTCGAATTCACTTAGATTTCAGGCTTGGATTGAAAATAATTGAAATGTTAGTTCCGAATCTCAAACCCTAAATCAACATCAAGTTCCGATTAAACTGAATGATTGATCATTTGCTATGGATTGGTTCAGAATGGTTCCGATTGAATCGTATAGAGATTTCGGAATTATTAGGAATGGATTAAATTGGACTGAATCGGATATATATTTTGAGATGATTCAGAATAGGTCAGATTGGTTCGGATTAATTCGTATTCGAAACTTTCGCCAAATGCATCGAAGGATATCGTGATTACAAATGATTGCAAGGATAAGGCAAAGATTAGAGATGATTACAGAGAATATGAAAATCAGAAATTGTCCCAGTAGAAATTGAAACTATATACAGTCGGCCCTGAATTTGAGAAGGAAAGAGAGAGTGGAGATAAAAGAGAGAGGGAGAATGAACGGTGAAGGTAACGATAAGCGACATTGGGTGGAGAGAGACAAAGAGAGACAGACGGGAGAGACAAGAGGGTTTTTAGATGGATGATGGGGACAATGCAAGGGGATGTGAGAGTAGGGGCAGCAATGTAAAACTCTTGAGAATCGAGTTTCATTTTATATTACAAGTTTTGCTTTTGAGGAAACCAATTCTCTTCCTTTCCTTCACGAATTTCGTACAAATAAAACAATTTTGGTAAAGTAGAGCAGTTCTCTTCAGTTAAAGCAATCTTTTAAAGTAAAACGAAATTGAACGTTGATTCATATAAGGAGTTCAGGAAAATACAAATTTACAAATTTATATCGTAAAAAATTCAGGAAAAAGCACCGCCAGTTCTTTGAGAAATCAGGAAATTGCGGCGCTCATCCCTGAACAGTTCAGCAAAAAAACACCGCTAATACTTGAATAGTTCGGTAAAATGCGACACCAGATTGTGAACCATTTGCGGAAACAGAATGTCGATTTCAGATCAGGCTGGGAAAACACTACAAAAATTTCTAAAAAATGATATAAAAAACGCAGCGCTGATTCTTGAACAATTTAGGAAAGAAATATCGCGTGTTCCTGAATTGTTCAGGACATTCAAGCTCTACAGGAAAACATAACGCTGATTCCAAAAAACTTCTAGAATGGCAAATCCGATTTTTGAATAGTTTTCGAAAATATAACGCCGATTGTTAAACAATCCAAGAAAATGCATGCTGGTTGATTTGAGAACAATTCAGAAAAAAACAACGCCTATTCCTTAACCTTAACTATTGAAGGCAATACAACTTTAAATCCTAAAGAGTTCAGGAAACATTACGCTAATTATTAAAAAACCCAGAAAAACGCAAACGAATTCTGAAATCTTTCTGGAAAACACATAGTTGATTCCTGAAGAATTCAGGAAAAAACAACGCCTGTTCCTGAACTATTTAAGACAACCAAACGCCACAGGAAAACATAACGCTGATTCCAAAACATTTCTGGAATCTTAAATGCAATTTTTAAACAGGTTTCAAAAACATAACGCCGATTGTTAAACAATCGAAGAAGATGCATCGTTGATTCGAGAACAATTCAGGAAAAAACAACGCCTATTCCTGAAATATTGACGACAATGGAACTTTAAATCCTGGAAAGTTCAGGAAACATAACGCGCATAACATAACATAATCTTTAAGTTTAAAATAAGCAGATATGTAGATAATATTAGAATAATTATTTTCGCTTCATCTGTAACAGTGATTACACTTATTAGGTACGTACATCCTAAGCTACATATATAGTTACAAGATAAATGATAAGAATAATTATTATGGATTTTCCTATATCCGAATGGTAAAGACATTTTCCTCAATAAATTCAACCTTCTATATATGTAGCTTTAAGGTTTTGACTATTCTGACGTCTTTTTTTATAAGATTGCAAGCAATTTGAGTCAAGATAATCAAAATCAGTTTATTTATATTTAATTGGCTAGTCGATTAAATGCATTTGTTTCTAAAAAGTGTTTCTATATTAACAATAATTATGCAACTACAAAATTTTGCCATTACAAGATTGCCGGAAATATAATAAAAGAAATCTTTAAACAGTGAAAATTGCATTTAAACAAATTGATTGTTAACAAAAAAAATTTTCGTTTATTTCATAATGACAGATTATCTTCAACTCGTGTCGCTCTATCAAATGTGGTGAATTGGAGAAAAAATGATCAGTATCTATATGTTGCTAAATGGTCCATTCAGAAAAAAGGAATTTTTTTGTAATATTTGTTTGTAAAAAATTGTAAACCTTTTTCACAAAACAATCTTGCTCAAAAATGTCTACTGCATACAATATTATTTCTTTGTGGGTGTAGAGGAAATAAAAAAGGGATCAAAGATGAATTTGTAAATTATTTGGAACCCGCAGACTTGATTTATCATTTCTCATATCGTTCATCACTGGACAAAAAACATCAGAATTATTCAAATATCTACATAATCTAGCACCTTTTTTCTTCAAGCAAAACTGGTTTCCAGGCGACACGGCTGAATGATAATAGCTCTCGTCTCGTGTTACAATTTTTTTTCAACTGCTTCTTCGTCTCAAAAATCTCGACTAATTAAAAAAAATACAAAAGAACAATCACATATTTTTGACTTACATTCTATTCTTTCTTATAATATCTTTCAAGTAATAATAATTAAAAGCCGTAGACGAAATATTATATTTATTGCAAAATTATTACTGTTGATATTGTTGATGAAAATTTGATAATTTGATATAATGTGATTGAAATGGACAACATTTGTGAAAAGGAATTAGAATAAAAAGTTATGAACAGGGATATAATTTGCGATAAAAGGACAAAGGAATACTAATTGCATAGAAAAAGATAGAATTAATTAGAAAGTGGGTTAGGGGAAAGTGATAAACAGGATCGAAAAGGATTCGAAAGAATTGTTGGAGTGATCAATAAGAAAATTATATAATAAAACGGGGTGATAACGGATGAGTGGGATAGAAAACAACAGAATCCTTACAAAAAGGATTAGGTCAAAAATTGATGTAATGGGGTTTGAAAGGATAGATTTTCATTGAAAAGAAAAATACGATAAGAAGTGATATAAAGAAATTAATAGAACAGCAAAAGATAGTATAATTTAAAAATGGAATAGGAGAAATTGATAAGACGGAATAGAAATGGATAGCATTCTTGAAAAGAGCAATAAGGGTGTATATTAGGGTGATCCAAAAATTCATTGAACATTTTTTTCACGAATTTTCATGCTTATCCCATCCAAGTTTGTTCCAATCCACAAAAAAATAAATGCTTTTTTTGTTGAAAAAAAATTATATTTATAGGTTCCGCAAGCAATGGCGATGATATCCTCTTCAATGTACTTCAATTTGGGAAACAGCCAGAAATCACAGGGAGCCAGGTCAGGACTAAATGGGGGCTGCCGAAGTTGTGCAAGGCCGTATTTCACCAGAAATTGCTGAATAAGCTGCGGTGAATGGGCATACTGACCCAATCGCATCCTCAAATCTTAGCACAAAATTTCCAAAACAAGTTTTTGGAATCCTGAGGTGCTCTATCTCTCTCTCTCTCTCTGTTAAATACATCTTGAGATGTATTGGCCATTTCGAGTCTGCCGGAGCAAGGTTCACTTTTCACTGAAGTACGACCACTTTTAAATCGCTTAAACCATTCTTCAATTTGAGTATCATTCATAGACTCATCACCACACACTTTCCGTATCATGCCGATGGTTTCCGAAAATGAATGGCCAAGTTTTTAGGCAATTATTTAATGCGCCCTCTTTGTTCGGTGCGTTCCGTCATCCTGAAATGCGACGCGTACGTGGTACGCATCGTAACTAAACGATGTACGTGGTACTTTTTTGGCAAAATGGGTTTATTACGTTTTCCCAAGCAAATTTTCGCGCCGGTGTGAATGAAAAGATCAGTTAAATAGTGCCGGGGAGCCACCATTCTAACCTCTTTCATAAGAAAAAACTATCAGTTTCAGAATAAAACAGTTTTTTGTGTCTCCTGAAAAAAGAAAAAAATGATTAGGTGGTGTCAGAACTTAAGCGACGGTACATGTTTTTGACAATAGCCCAACTAGGTACAAAGTTAGAGCACAAGGTCGGATACTTTCCGGACAGATCTCGTATTTCCCATAAGAAAAAAAATACTTTTTTGTACATTTTATTATCCAGATCGACTTGTTCCTCAACATTCCTCTTCACAATTAGCTAGAGAATACAAATGAATAACTAGTTTTTGAATATCATCTTCATAAGTCTGTATTATAGGGTCCCGAAAAACCCTCATAAATGAGAAATTGGATTCTGCGAGTTTTTTATCCTAATTATTTTGCTTGCTGTTTATTTGAGTAAAAATTGTTTCAAATACATGAAATTACTTTATACTGAGAATTTAATGTTTAAATACATTTTTTAAACAAATTATTATTGTTTATAGAATTTTTCTCTTAGAATAGAAATAGAAAATCGCGGTTTTGTCTGAATTTTTCAACTTTTCAGTCAGAGCGAGGACGTATTTAATTAAAGTAAACAACAATCATTCTTGAAACAATTTGTTATTATTTAGAACAATATTCTCGTAGAATAATGTTAGAAATTGCGGTTTGTTCTGAAATGTTCAACTTTTTGACCACTTTTCACTTGGAATGAGTTGATATTTACTACAGTTTAGCAAAAATAATTGTTTAAAGAAATTATTTTTGTTTATAACTATCTTCTCCTATAGTAATTCTAAAAAGTTGCGGTTTTCTCTGAAATTTCCAACATGTGGTCAATATTTTATTAGAGTGAGGTAATAATTAATGCAAGTTAATAAAGTATTTGTTTAAGAAATGTATGATCGTTTATGACGTTTTGGTTCTTTCTGCTTTAAGAAATCTCTTTCTTTTTTGTATATTTTTTCTGATATAAAAAATTAAAAATGATTCATTTACCTCTTATTACATACTAGACCTTATAGCAATAACTTAATCATTTGATTGATACCTTTTTAATTACGCATCCAACGAAAGAAATGTCCGTAATCAAAACTTTTTATGTTCGAGGAGAAAAAGCGACTCCGCAAAAATTTACCCCCTCCCCCCCCCTGCTAGCAGCTGGGGGGTAACTTTAAAATTTCAAATGGGAACCTATATGTTTTATTGCAGATTCAGATTCTCTATTAAAAAATACGTAAGTTTTATTTGAAATTTGTTGTCGATTTGCTCCAGATGGCGATGCATTGGCGAAAAATGACATTGTTGACTTTTCAAGGAATGCGCTTCCAAACAAAAGATAAAAAAAAA
>CAKNYM010021330.1:0-35327 GCA_932195095.1 Andricus curvator | reverse complement strand
AGTATTTTATTGAAAATTCAACCATTTTGAAGAAAATTCATTTTTTTCGTTGAAGATTTCTCACTTTAGTTGAAAATTAATATTTTCAGTTGCAAATGTAAGTATTTTATTGAAAATTCGTATTTATTGGTTGAAAATTCCACTAGGGCCAGAAGAAGAACTACTTTGTTAAAAAGCAATTTTTTTTGAAGATTCATCATTTCAGTTTAAAATTAACATCTCCTTTTAAAAATGTATGTATTTTATTAAAAACTCACCTTTCATCTTTTCGGTTGAAAATGTAATTATTTTATAAAAAATTTAACCATTTTGAAGAAAATTCATTTTTTTGGTTTAAGATTCCTCATTTTAGTTGAAAATTCATATTTCCGTTGTAAATATTTCATTAAAAATTCAATTATTTTTTTGAAAATTCATATTTATTGGTTGAAAAATCATATATCCGGTTCAAAATGTAAATATTTTATTAAAAATTGAACTATTTTGTTAAAATTCGCCTTTTCTGGTTGAAAATGTATCTTCTTGGTTGAAAATTGATCTTTTATTGTTATTTATAATTTATTGTTTTTGGTTGAAGAGTCATCATTTTCGTTGAAAATTCATCTTTCCGGTTGAAAATGTAAGTATTTTATTGAAAATTCAACCATTTTGAAGAAAATTCATTTTTTTGGTTGAAAATTCCTCATTTTAGTTGAAGATTAATATTTTCAATTGCAAATGTAAGTATTTTATTAAAAATTCAACTATTTTTTTGAAAATTTGTATTTATTGGTTGAAAATTTCACTAGGGCCAAAAGAAGAACTACTTTGTTGAAAAGCAATGTTTTTTTTTTGAAGATTCATCATTTCAGTTTAAAATTAATATGTCCTTTTAAAAATGTAAGTATTTTATTAAAAACTCACCTTTCATCTTTTTGGTTGAAAATGTAAGTATTTTCTAAAAAATGTAACCATTTTGAAGAAAATTCATTTTTTTTGGATGAAGATTCCTCATTTTAGTTGAAAATTCATATTTTCTGTTGTAAATGTAAGTATTTTATTAAAAATTCAATTATTTTTTTGAAAATTCGTATTTATTGGTTGACAAATCATATCTCCGGTTGAAAATGTGAATATTTGATTAAAAATTAAACTATTTTGTTAAAATTCCCCTTTTCTGGTTGAAAATTTATCTTTTTTGGGTTGAAAATTTAACTATTTGGTTAAAAATTAATCTATTTTGTTGAAAATGCCATATTTTTACATGAAGTTTTAGATAAAGCGTTTCAAATTGAATTTAATATATTGTGGAACTTTTGAACGTTTCGAAAAATGAGCCCAATGAAAGGTTTCATTCTTTCATGAAACTTTCAATGTTTCAGTAAAACGACTGAGTTAGTGTAGAGTCAACGCATGCGCATTTCGATGCGCACTAGAAGCATCGGCCTTTAATTAACCTTCAGCTGCCTTCAGCCGTCAGCGGCCAGTGCCATCGCCATTCGCCTCCCCTTCGTCTTCATAAGACAAAGTGACGTGACCGAGGTAGGACGTACTCGTCGACCGAGACTTTGGTTGTCAGACTGCGGTGGCAACGGGCGATTGTGAGGAAAAATAACAACAATCGAGCCAGAAAAAGAAAGTAGAGTGAAGTAAGGGAGTGTTCGTTATTCGAAAAGCAGATTGCTTGAAGAAAACGCCCGTTGTTCATGTCTGAGTACGGAAGGGAGATCGGCATCGCCTTCTAGGAAAATTTGCGAGTTTGTGCGTGAATCGGAATAGAATCGTGTTGTAGGATCCGGGAAGGAGAAATTCTAAAATCTGAATTGAGTTCAGAGAGAAGGTTGACGTTCGTGTCGCGACAGACAAAAACAAAAAACATCACGTCGCGTCCGCCATCTTTGTGCCTCCAGCTGTGCTAAAAAAGACGGGTCTAGTCGCCAGGGCGTCTGTTTTCGTTGCTGAAATAAATTGTAAAGAGGTGACCTACGGTCGCCGAATGTTGCCAGTTTCGCGAATTACGAGTAGAAGAAGGACTGCTAGAAAAACAGATAATACGGGGCAGAGGTAGCATTGCGAAAAAAGGAACAGGAGGTTCACGGAGTAACCCCACCAAACTCTCCTCCAAGTTCCCCTACCTTTTCTTGTCCTGAATATCTAGATTATTGCGCAGTTAGTGAAACGGCTAAATCCGGACGAGGAAGAAGAAAAACCTGTGGTTTGCGCACGAAAGGCCCCGTATACCAAAAACGGTAAGATTTTCAATTTTACTTTGTTATTTTTATCTTTGTGCCCTTTGTGTCATTCGGTTTCCATGAAAACAATGGTGGGTTCGATCGAGTCCCGTTGCGAGTTTCCTGTTGCAACGCGCAGAAGCGCCCTTGATATTACCAGGACTTTTTTTTGGTAAAGGCCTTGAGTTTTTTTACGCAGTATTTTTCAAGGATTATTTGATCTTTGGAGGCTTTTTTCAGTGGTCAGAAATTTATAGAAGGTGGGGTTTGGAGTCACGAGCCTTATGCTGACTTTCTAATTCTGAGAGAGAGTTTGATTCTATTGTAACATACTTCTGCATCGGATAGTTAGGATGCTCATGGTGTTTTTAGATTCTACAACAAAATTCTTATAAATCTAGATTTGATCAAATTAGACTACTAGATTCGGCAGATTCTTTATTAGTTGAGGGTCTTTAAAAGTAGAGTTTTCAGATGAACTTGCAAGTTTTTATAAAAGAATTATTTTCTAAAGGTTATCAATTTATTTCTGAAGATACCAATTTTTTGTCAGATTTTATAATCACATGTTTGTGTCTATTGAGGACAGTGTTTCTCAACTTGATTGGAATTTTTTTTTCCGAATCTTTTATTTTTATCAGTAAGTTTTATGTTTTGAAGATTATATATTAGGTTTACATGAAGAAATCACTATTCCATATGGAACTAGGTAATCAGACTGAAGGAAATAATTATGTAATATATTTAGATAAATGATATTGAATTTCTTTTCTGACCCAGCATTTTTTTACACTAGAAAATGCGGATGTTACATTTCGGTCTTGTAAATTGTTTGCGTTGATGACTGTTGAATTAACACATTTGTCGTAAAGTTCATTGAATTAGTACCAGATGAAATAGAATTTTCCTGACTGCAATTCCGTAGACATAGATTATGAATGTGTTGGTGGCTTGGGATATCTGTGACTTAGGTCGGGCTTTGTGCTTTGATTCTTGGGAGCCAATGGAGCCCTCCTGCTGTTAGGGCTTTTGTTACTAACACTTCTCTACGTGTACCCTCACAGACAAAGGGAGCCGTATCGACTCTCATGAACATCTGTCTCCCTACTTTGTTAGGTTTTCGGTATTGAAACCCTATTTTCTCTTTATAGTCTGACCAGTAAAATGCAACTTGTGCATTTTTATGGCCTCTAGTTGAGATAAGATAATTCTAAATTTGCATAAACTTTCCTTCAATTTTCAGCTTTTACATATCAAATGTGTTTGCTGAGTCACTTTTACAAAATTGAAAGACTGTTTAGTGAGAGAAGCCAATATCTATAATCTCAGTTAATTCTGAATGTCTGTTGTGTAAAATTAGGCCCGCACAAGTTTAATAAATAATGCGGGTATTAGGTACCAATGTATGTGCCAGTCACGTTTGTTGAAAGTTGAACCTAGTCTTAACAATTTGTTGCAGCCTCATTGTAGTGGAGGTGGTTTTTTTGTCAATATCTTTCAAGTCAAACGGTAACCAGGGATCGCAGTCTTTCCCCAGCGTTTCCCCTTTCTCCCCCTGTTCTCGAAAAACTTTCTCCTTTTCTCTTTAAATATACGATGTTTGACAATATAATCTTTGAATTGCGCAGGAAATTCTCTGCAAATTGGTGATTAGACTTAAGATTTATGAGAAACATATTGTTCGTTACACATCTACAAGATTATTCGATTCAAGATTCGCATATGCTACCGCATGTAGTAAAAGTTTAATTTTTTGTTCTTTTTAAGTATTTATCATCATTAATTTAACTTTTTTCATTTTACATTTTTATTAAATATGGAATTGGAAGTTTGAAAATATGTATATTATAATTTAAAAAAGTATTAGAAGGTCAACACTTTTTGATTGGAATGTACAAAGTTAAAAAAATGGAATATTCCAAGTTGATGAGCTGCAAGGTTACTTGAAAACTTAAATACTTTAAAGTTAGCAGTTCAAAATTAAGCAACTTGAATTTTCAATATATGTAGGAGTGTTGAGCTGTCCCAACATTTATTTTTAGATCTTACCAAGACAAAATTTGTATGATCGATTTCAAACTAAAGAATTTGGAATTGCAATAAAAGTTCAAAGCTAAAATATTTTTCGCTGAATCTATACATATAAAATATTTCGGACGCTCAAACTTGAAATATTTGAATTTCAGTTTAAGAGCATTAAAGAGTGTAGTTTTAAATTCACAGGTATTAATTATATTAAGGGCGCAATGCCAAATCGTGAAAAGAAATATTTAATTTTACTTCGAAGTATGAAGATTTAATCATTAATGATAGGATTAAAAAACACGACTTTAAACATGTACAAATTGTTTATTTGACAAAGAACTTTATTTTTTGTCAGACCTTATAAAATGATCGTTACTTCTTTGCTACATGTAAAAATAAATTTTTAATCTTTCCCCTGTTTTGTCCCTTTTTCGTGAAAAATTACCGAATTTCCCCTTTTTTCAGCGTAAAAATAATGTATATGATTTTAAATGGTAATAAGTCATTATAACGTCATATTTATTATTTTAATTAAATAAGCTGTATTTGTTGGCCGTCAATGCAAAAAAAGATATGATTCGACTCTGAAAAATTGTAGTTTTCCTGTAAACGTTCGGTTCTCAATTTTTCTATGTCCACCTCTAAGTTCCAGTTCTTAAATTTTCCTTCACTTATCACATGAAATTTGTGGGCGCCCGCATGAAAAGAGCCCTTATGGCGGGTATGGAGTTACGTATATAGGCGTATAGCCGGATAAATTCCCAGCATTTTAGGCCAACATGAACCCCTTAGTTAGAAAAACGGGTCATCGAGACATTTTTGAAGTTGGAACTTCGAAACCCCGTTTTTCGAGAAAAACGCATTTAAACTCGGCAAGTGCCATCAGCACACATGTTGTATTTTTTCTTCGAATATGAAATACACCTACTTCCGGTTACTAGAGCATGCGGACGTCCACATTAAAAAAAGTGCTTGTTTGGATAAAACTGAGTCTTCCTGTAAGAAGATACGAATCTTGTTCGGGTGTTGCCTGACATCAAATACAGATGATAAGTGAAGGAAAATTTTAGACGTTAAAAAAAGTTTGAATATTTTCATACCCATTTCAGAGTGCCTGAGTGGTACAAATGTTTAGTAAAATAAAATTGGAAAATCGAACGTTTAGTTTAGATTTAGACTTAACTGTTTCTTTTCCAAATTTGCGTGTACATGTTGCCTGACATCAAATAAAAGTAATTAATTAAAGAACAACCGAGAATCGAGGGTTTAATGGATAGTTATTATTTCATTAGAATAATAAATATGATGTTACGAGTTATTACCAACTAAAATCATAAATTACATAACTTTTGTGTTAAATGAACAATAAGAGATTCATGAGAATAATGTTTGAAAATTTTATATTTCTTTTCATAAGCATTGTGAACTTCAGTGAAATATTAAACATGACAAGGCACACTTTGCGACGTTGATATCTAGTATTAAAGAGCCAGGAAATGTTTATTCAGACGGATCTCAGTCTTATCTGGGAATTTTGTCCCCAATTGTAAATATGTATATGTGTGTACTATTTTATTTGCAATGAGTTCATGAGCGTTTACGCTTTCATTTGTAAATAAAGCAGAATTCCTTTCAATTTTAATTTTGTTTTTGTAATAAATAAAGTGAATGGCCCTTAAAACAGAATTGTATTTATTTCGAATAGTAATTATTTAATAGTAGATTTCGGGTAATCAAAGGATTCTTTTTCTGTCTGCAGTTCAAATCTATTTTTGTTTTAAATTTCTGAAAAGTTTTACTTTTCACTCGTTGATTTCAAGTGTCAAGCTCTGACTTTCTCTAAGATTTCAATACCAATATTTTTCAATGCCGTTATCGCAGATCTAGCTATTAGTATTTCTTTCAGCGCCAGACCAATTTAAGAGCCCTCCATGAATTTGTCGAAATCTTTGTCTTTTTCAGACGGGTAGTTTTGGCAGCGAAGCGTTAAACGAAAGAGCACATATATCCGAGCCATGACGAATTCAACGCCAAAGTTGAACGACAGAGTGGAGAGGCAGGGTTCGCCTAGCACAGGAGGTAAGCGATGTAGCCAGCGGAGCGGCTTGATAAAGACCACCACCTTCTTTCCCAGTGGAGTTCGTCCTAAGGGTTCTCCCGGGAGACTGAGCTGCAGTCCGCCCTTTTCATCCAAAAGTATGAGGAGTTCCCCCGTACGATACGAGAGTCCACGTAGTAGCCCAACAAATAGCTTCTATGCTGGAGCAAAGTTCTCCGAGCCACCATCGCCAGCGAGCCTCCCCAAACCGCCAATCCATTGGATGAGCCTAATGGACACCTGCCACCAGTCCGGCAATTCATTCAACAACATCAACGATCACCTTAAAATGCTTCTCAATGTTCAGGCTTGATATCCAAAAGTCATTCATGGATCGCGAGTGGCGTCTCTGGCTCCCCGGAGGAGTAGGGACTGGTGTAGTAACTCCCCATCATGGGTTATGGACAAATAATAAATATCCAATTCGCTTAACGGTTAACGAGCGAGACACACAAAAATCATGGGTGCTAGCGCCATGTCTTGTTGCGTGTGATATCGTCAGGCAAAACCCCTCTTCTTAAAGTAGGATTACGTAACATTATGGACTTTGATACACGTTTCTGCTACGAAAAGCCCAGCGACAGAGATACAATTGTTGCGTCTACCGTCAACTACCTTTCGATGTGTAATAACATTTAATTCTACTACGCGCCCTGTATAAAGATGTAAACATATGTATTTTAGATTATCATGTAATTAACATACGACACACACATTCACCATACACACCTTGACTAAGAAGGCTGGTTTTGAACATCGACAATATCGACTTTTAAAAAGTTGGTATCGAGAGATAGCGAAGCTGCACAACGGTTTTTTAAACGATGCGCTTCAATCCCTTTTTAAACGCCAAAATTACCAACTGACCAACGATCACATGATTGTTCTTGACTTTCGAATTTCTTATGTTTATATCAAGCCAAAATCTCGGTTTTGTGAAAGAGAAAATTGCATTCATAAGAGTTTTAAGACTCATTCCAGTTTTCATTGACTTGCAGGGGAGATTTTCATTGGCAAAATCGAAGGGAGATGATGTTGAGTACTCATTTTTTGTTTTCGTTTATTTTGTCGAAGACATTTTTAGTTTTCTGCGGCTTTGTAATATCTCTCGTCGGGCGGTGTATGGAAATTAAAACAAACGACAAGAATGAATGAGTGATCTGATTAAATGAGTCTGAATGTTATGAGAGCAAATCAATTTTCGAGCGAGAGCGGAAGAAATTTATCAAGGAAATTTATTGCAATTATTTTTACTGTGACTTGGAGAATATTTATAAAATTCCAAGACGATGCGAACTGGTGTCGCAGAGTAAATTAGCACGAGAAAACAAAAGTTTTATTCTTTGCCAGCCTTGATAAATAATTTGACTTTGATTGTATAAAAATCCGACTCTCGCTATCCGCGAAAATAGATTTGCTCAATATGAAAAATTTCGATTGTAGGAATTACGATTCTACAATTCCTTATACGTTTAGAATATTTTCTCGAAAGTGATAAATTTTTTTGTTTACGATTTCAATGCACGCATTGCATTACGCAGGTCGGTTTATTTCTCTTTTAGTTATTTTTTTGTTTATTTTTTTTGTACAGTAAGTCAGAAATTATTGAAATTCCGCGATGTGGTGTTATTTTATTCATCAGTTTTTATTTGAGAAGAAGCGCGTGTCGCCTTAATTTCGCTTCTTAATTTGGTTTGCTTTCTACGTGGTTTGAATCTAAAATAAGCAGAGAAACGGGAAGGAATAGGCTGATGAAAGATCAATTCAGACTCTCTGTTGTATTTGGCATTAGTTACGTTTAGTTTGGTAGGCTCAAATTTTTTAATGGTATCTATAGTATCCGAAAGTCACGGGTCTAGACTTTGATTTGATCGAAACGACAAAATGTTGGGAGAAAGATATAATCGAGTCACAGAATAAACTTTCTGCATCACCGACTTCTTCCAAGTTACCATTTTGCTAATCACTTATAAATTAAAAAGTTTAACAATTCAAAAAGTTTTACTTACAAATTTTTTGGCCTCGAAAATTCAGGATTGTAAAGAATTAAATTCACTTCGTTACTTGTTTGGCCAAAAATAGAAATTATCTTTAGAAAAAAAAAATAACAAAATTAATACATATTCCGGTGATAAAACTTAGTGGAAGTCGGCGTGGATTCAGTTTTTCTCCTCGCCCTAAAAGCTTGAAAGATCTCAGTCAATTCACAACGTCACAGTTTTTAATATTTGTAAATTTAACTACTTTCTTGTTTAGAAATACGGTTTGAATTATTTAGACGATTAGTTTTACGGGTGAAAGAAAAACCAGTGATTTTTAGTCTAGTAGTATTTCTGAATTCAGGATCAATGAATTATTTTATAGAATATTGATCGATTTAGGAGTCCTGATTGTTGGTTCTTGAATCGAATTTTTAATAAATGAAATAGAGAGTTTGGGCGCTTTTTAAGACTTCAAATTCTCAGCCTTTTTAACTTAAATCGGGCAAATTGTATTTACCTTAAAACTTCAATTCAAGAAACATCAGGATTTTATGAAAGAACCGTTTTTGATTTGACGTTGTTTAGAGACTGATAAAAGAAATTGATAAATAGTGCCTGATTCATATCGAAACGTTCGGCTTTCTGTTAAATTTTATTGTGTAAGTCACGTTACAAATTTACTAGTCCTTTTTTGTTTTACAAAATTCATTGACAGAAATGAAAATAAACTTCGAGAAGAATATTTTAAAAGTCAGCAGAGAAGTCGAACATTTTTTAATTTCTATATGAATCTACCTCGAACAAATAATTTCCCGTAAATTCTGTACATAAACAATTCGCGAAAATTGTAATTTTATCAGTATTGAAAACATTTTGTACATACAAAAATGGGACGCGCGCTCGAGGTGGTGGCACAGATTTCTTGGTTTGTTTTTTTATTTTTATTTTAGTTCGGAGGAACTAAAGTTTTGAAGTTCATGAGTAGGTAATCAAGTTACAGAAACGAATCAATATTTCGTTTGGGGCGCCTAAAAATGAAACAGTGAATCGACTAAGGATCAAAATCAATTGGTCGATCCTGAAAAAAAATTAGCTGTGATGTCGAATCTATAGGTACTACAGACTTTTAATTCATAATTGATCTATATATATATATATATGTAAATGGTAGGGAAAAGTAATTAAGTATGCATTGTACAATGATAATTTTAATGATCGGGTGTAAGATCACAGGATATTGTTAGGTGTAAAAAAGAAGCTCGATATCGACAATTCAGTCCCGATCCAATGTTATTTATTGACAAAGGAATAATTAAATGTGAAAAAATTCGTGTATTCGAGATCGGTCGAATATTGAACGTTGAAACGCGGAAGTAATAAGGGAAAGTACTTAAAAGGAAAGTTTCTCCAAATTCCATCCAGACTTCTGCTTTTCAGCGATCGTCATTCGGAAAGAGCGGAAATATAGATTTATAAATGCGATGGCGAATGGTTGGGTCATCCCGAAATACAAAATTCGAAAGCTATTTCAAGAAAAGTAATTTGGATTCGGGATGGCCCCCAATCGATCGACACTTTAATGTGATATTGTAACGTACAAAACCGTTCGTCGCAATAGGTCCTACATGAAGCAGAAAAATTCTCGGGATTGCAGCGAAACAAATTTTAATCGGAATAGAAATTTCTCCCTTCGTTACTCATTTCATCAACTACTGAATGCAATTTTTTCCTGATTCGAATTTTATATTTTTAAATTAAATGAAAAATTTTAACTTTTTTTTTAACTGTTGGATTCGAAATTTGCAAGAAAATTAATCGTTAGCTTCGATTTTTTAATCGTAATTAGGAAGAAACTGTTGAATCAAAAGTGACTCATGAAGCGAATCCGAGAATCTCATTACATATTTTATTGAAGCACATCTGAGAAAAGACCACATACTCATCTCTCTTAGCACCGAGAGAAAATTCGACAAATTTATAAACATTTTTTAATGATAAAATTTTTATTAAGAGAGATTGAATCAAAGAATTTTGTTTGATTCGGGTTGAATCAAGCGCAATTAATTTTCTCTTGGTGCGAGCGAGTCAGTCAAATCTGTCCAGTTGCAGTTTTTAATTTTCCCGAAAAATTATCTACATACAATACAATGTCATACTCATTAAATCGAGCCAGAATACAAGAGTGCGATACCCCGTTTAAACAAGTAAGCCTTAAATTTAGAATCGAGTTTACAGTTTGGAAAAAAGGGAGTGCGCGTTGAGAGCGATTTAAGCCGGAATAATAAAAATCCCCGATTTGATTTTCGGGGTTCCTCAAAATTTTGATAGAGGACAACTTTTTGAACAATTAATAAGATAACGCGAGACGGAGGCGCGGCCGATTTCATCCTCGAACGATCATGTGTGATTATATGTGGATGTTAAATGTTTCAATTAAGGAAATTTTAATTAAAAAATGTGTGATTATAAGAAAGCTGTAACGAAGAAGTCTCGTGGAGGTGAAATCGGTCGTCCGTCGGTTCGATCTCCCTTTTTTTTATTACAATGCAAATCACAATATTCTTAATTCCCAGATCGCTTCGCGAATTCAGGCGACTTGACCTTTTTGACTTTGCAGAATTTTAATAAATAGAAAAAGGCATGGCACTCGCGTGAGTTCGGGAGGAGCTCGACAAATCCAGAATCTGAAAGAAGGACCGGCTTTCCTAAGATCTTTCGGGGTTTCTTCTTTTTTCGGAAAATGAATTTCTAGATGTAAGGCGGGCACACGTTTTTGCCCGCGAATTCTGCTGCGCGTACAGCAAATCGTACTGATTATTTTAAGGGAACAGAGATTCGATTGTGTACCTTGATATATCAAAAGATGCGTTTATCGCGAAAGTGGAATGTGCGAATGTGAAGAATGCATGCCTGTGAAACAAACCGAAAGAGTGCTTCCTGCCCAAAGAAGGACGCGTTTTCTTTCTTCGACTGCAAACGTTTTTAATGATACAAACAAATTTCCTTTTATATCGAAAACGTGCCCTTTTCTCGCCATTTTTTCTGTGGTGGGTGTGAACCTCCGACTGAGAATGAGTTTGAAAAAACGCAAAATAATATGTTAGAAAAAAAATGTCGGATGTTGACGCTCGCTTTTAAGCCTTTTTTTTCTGTATTATGTTACACGTATTATACACACAATTACTCTAAGTTCACTTTTTGATTGACGAGGTGTTAATTGAAATCCCAGATTTCGTAAGAGGCATTTCTTAGTTTGTGTTTTATTATTGTTGCCTGGTGGAAGTTGTTTTAAAATATATGATGATCGACGAAGCGAATTTCCTCGAGTATGAATGAGTGTGAGAAAGATTTAGTTGTAGCCTTACGTTTTAAGCTACGATCACTGTGATTTCCGTTTAATCTCTTAATGGTCGAGCGGACGCAATGCAATGTATCGGGTTAAAGACTTTATTGAAGTATGGCGATGTTAAACGAAGCGACTTTTTGTTGCGAGAATTTAAAAAAGTGAGATAAGTGCGCGTTTTGAGACGTGAATCAAGAGCGTCCAGGGACTAAAAAGAGCACGAACTTTGCATACAAATATTTAATATAGAGGAGTGATATAGATATTTTGTAAAAGATAGGAGTTGTGTCAGAAGCTCGAGACGTGATGAAAAAGTGTAAGATTGAAGAAGAGAGAAGAAGGAAGGGAATTTGAAAGAGAAAATAAGAAATGGGAAGGCTCGCAGTGCGTAAGGGCGAGAGAATCTGCTCCCTTTTTGAAAGTGCGCATCCGGTTGTTTTTCTCGGAAAACAAGAAAATCTCACGTGTTTGCGCAGGGCGTGCCCGACCCGCAGTTCAGACCATTGAACAGTTTACGATTTAACAACTGGAGGATTGGAAAGGAGCTTCTTTTTTCGAATTCAAAAGGAAGGAGGGTTGGGAAAGAAGGGAGAACCGAAAGGAAAAGGTTGGGAGATTATAAAGGAAGAGGGTTGCCGAAGAGATTTTTAAGAATGAAGATATCTAAGGAAGAATTTGAGTAAGAGAAGAGGTCGCGAAAGTTTCATCGTCAGGAGAGCTGTCCCGAATAATAAGAGTTTCCAGATGGATGCGTTTCATTCCAAGATTCGCGCATGCATTTGTTGCTCACGAATCCATTTGTAGTCTACAACATTTGTCTGTGTTCATCAAGTGTTTTCACGCAGAACATGCACAGCTCATACATAAATGATTAGGGCAGTTATATACATAAATAGAAGGAGTAAAGAAGAAAAAAAGGACACTTAAGAGGAGAGACGAGGCCCGAAATATTGTGTGGTGCAGCAAACATATATAAAAAAGCTCGTCGCCAGCCTTCTCGATTTACTGAGGAGGAAATTCGGGTCTAGAAGAGGGAGGTACAATGATCGAAACAGAGACTGAAGGCGAGAAACGAGAATGAAAAGTGTGTGCTTGGGGGTTTATAAGAAAGGAGAAGAAAATGCGAAAATCTTTTTTGCGAGAGCAAGGAGGAACAAAAAAAAGAAAAAAAATAAGTATTAAGAACCACCGGAGAGAAGAGAAGAGAGAGAGAGGCTCGAGGAATGAAGAGATGAGGAGGAGTCCTGTTCGACAGAAGCTTTAAATTTCTTTTATATAGTCTTAAGAGGAGTTGAAATGTTACAATCAGAGGAAGGCGAAATTTCATTAAGAATTGATTTATATTTGCACAATAGAAAAATTCTGAAGAGGAGGAGACCGAGTCGACAACTTGTTCCAAAAGTATTCACCGATGGAGAAAATCACTGATCTCATTCACCTATCCGATGCTGATCATCGGGTATTCACCATTTTATTCGAGATTTGATCATTCCAGAAAGTCGATTGATTCAGACGCAGGAGGGTTTTCATCACTATTAATTGAAGAGGAAGAAGTATTTGCAGATAAAATTTTGGAACATGATCCATCGACATCAAATTTACTATAACCCATTTCTCAATATACTGTGATCTTTCCTTTCACCTTTCCCATATTGCCAGTCCATACCAAATCCAATAGAACGAAACTAATCTCATTACTTTCCCATAGCTTCGATTAATTTTTTGTTTCATTCTACGTACATCTATATACCCATTTTACATATCCCGTCCAAATCCCAATATATCATCTGTTTTCTTTTAGGGCCCTTTTCAGGGCCCGCAAATGGTTCCCAATGAAGGAAGGATTCTATTGATCAAACATGAAAAAAACTGTCCTTTTTAGGACAAAAATATGGAATGAACATGAAAATATTTGTGTCTGATTTTGTAATTAATTATTGGATTTTCGGAATGGATAGTAAAAATTTGCTACTAAAAATGTAAATAATTTTGTCGATTCATGGTGAAAATCCTCTGATTCATTGTAGATTTCAGAAATGTCAAATCTGTCCTTTTCAGGGCATTATAACGTGGCATATATACCTGAGGTATTCAAACATTTAAACCTGTCCTTTTCAGGATGATTCTATGTATAATGTAAAATTCTTTCCACAGGTAATTTTTTCCTTGAAAGGAAAGGAACTAACTTCTTTATTCAATATTTTCTAGTCTGTTCCTTTTGTGAAATATCTTTGTAATCTGTAACTTTCCCTTCTCTAATATTTGATTTTTTTTATTTTGTTGTGTATTTGAAATTACAATTTAAAGTTTTATCCAAAAATACAATTGTAATTTTTTAAATAAATGTTTTTTCTATTTATTTTGTTTCCAATTTAAACAAATTTTAATTTAAAAAGAAGAAGATTACTTTCAAGAAGAAATTGGAGATTTAGTTTGCCAAGGACTTTTCTGTGAGAAGAAACATTTGGAGCAGGTCGTTTCGAGATCTCATTTTTGGGGGTCATCGACTTCAGGTCAATAACGGACACTTGGAGGACAGATGGGAAGGCCAGGATATTTTCGGGAAGCTTGATGTTGAGAAAAAGAAGCCTGGAGTATTTTAAAATGTGAGTGTTCGTTTTCAAAATAATATATTTATTTTAATACTGGAATTTATTGCGGTAACTTTTTGTTTTTATTCACAGTTTTCCAACATTTTAGTTTTTCTAAATAATTTGAATTTTCTTTGTTTTAGTAATTAAAATTCTTTCAGATTTGATCAATTTTTGAATTTCGCTGTATTTTTTACCTCCAAAACTTCGGAAGATCTTAAAAATGATCTGTCTGTAAGTTCATTTTTTGAAAACTGTTTGATCGCTTTCCAAATTTCAATTGTTATATATCTTTTGACCATTTAAAATTCTGTTCGATTTTTTAACAAATAAAAATTTAATTTAAATATTACTATAGTATACTTGATGAGGATGTCAACTTTTATCACTTTTATAAGATAGTCACCATAGACATTTTTAAAAATGAAATTGACCTTTGAATTCTATTGAATTCCTTTTAATTCTTTTGAATTCATACTGACTTTTTTGGAATTATCTTGAAATCCACTGATTTCAATGGATCTTTTTTTTGATTAAAATTGTTTTTTAATTCACCCTGAAGACTTAAGTTCACCTTCAATTCTGATGAATTTGATCAGATTTCTACTCGCTCCCGATTATCTGAATTCAATGGATTTTTTGGATTTAAAAAATGTTGCATTTACCTGAATTATTTTTAAATCACCCGAATTCTTTTCAATTCATCTTGGATTCGTATCAATTTCATCGAGTTCTCTTGAGTTTCCTTGAATTCTTCTATATTCACTCCAGTTGTACTGAAATGAATTGAATCTTTTGGATTTTTTGAAATTCATTTGGATTTCATCCTGAATTCTTCTTAATTTATCCTGAATTCTTTGGAATTCACTTGAATTCTTCTAAGTTCGCTCGATTCTACTCAATTCATTGGATTTTTTAAGTTTCTTTTAATTCACCCTGAACTTTTTAAAAACTTAATGAATTCAATGACCGAATTCAGTTCAAGTCGGGCAGGCAGTCCATGCTCAAGTCACAGAATTATTTGCAATTTAAATATTTGATTTTCCATAGGGAATAAGACGACACGTATCTTACCGATTTGATGAAAACATTTTTTTGTTAAAGTTATGAGTATTTCAATTTTAAAAATTGAAAACTCGATTATAATAAAATGGTATACATTTTTTTTAAAGTGTGATATTTTTTAATCTAATCTAGGTATTTATATCTTTTTCTTTCTGATTCTGATGGAATTTCTCGTCTGCCTACGAAACCCATTGAAAAATTAAAAAAATGTTTAAAATTGTCGAACTGTATGAAAATATTCAAAGGCAATTTACTCAAACCCGCCATATTTTTTTTCTCTTGTTTTTTCCCCTAGATTCTTCCTAAATGTAAAAAGTATTCCAAGATTTGCTGTCTGCGTTTTGGGGAGAAGAGAGAATTTTTTTTAAAAATAAAACTTCACATTTTTTATTTTTTGCCAATTGTATAAAAGATACGAAAAAAGACAAAGAAAGAAAAATTTCTTGAACAATGTCCCTTGAAACTTTTTTCTATCGCGTTATTTTCGAGGTTTTTGCGAAAGATGTAAAAATCCTTTGAAATTTATATTTTTTTCAATAATACAATTTTATGGTGTTACAAAAATCAAAGCAGAACGTAATTTAACAGTTTCAACAACTTTTACATCAAACTTTTTCCTTTGAACTCGGTATTTTTGAAATACTCAATTTCCATTTTTTCTAACTTCATTATTATTCCACAAAAACGGGTTTTCATCACGCCATAAAATTGTATTGTTGTGAGAAAAAATAAATTTCAAAGTATATTAATCATATTTTCGCAAAAATTTCAAAAATAACGCGAGATGTAGAAGAAAGTGTCCAATGAAATTTTTCTAGAACTTTTTTAAGAAAAGAATTTTGTTCCTTTGACTTTTTTCGTATATTGTGAAGGTAAATTTTCAAACAAACATGTATTAGTTGAATTTACAGTTAAATTTTTAATTTTCAAACAAAAATTTCAACAAAATAGTTAAATTATTAACCAAAGAAATGAATTTTCAGCTGGAATGATGAATCTTCGATTAAAAAATTAATTTTGAATCAAATAGTTGAATTTTCGACCAAAAAGAGGAATTTTCAACCATAAAAGATTAATTTTCAACAAAAAAAAACGAATTTTTCAACAAAATACATGCATTTTTAACTACAAAAAATCGGTTTCCAACCAAAAATGGAATATGCAGTTATATTTTCGGTTAAAAAAATTAATTGTTATTACAAAAAAGGAATTTTTGACCATAAAAACGAATTTCCAATAAAATAGGCGAGTTTTCAACAAAATAAATGAATTGTCAACCAAAAAGATGAATTTTTCACCAAGAAGATTAATATTCTACGACAAAAGACAAATTTTCAATCAGATACGTAGTTGAATTTTCAACCAAACACGGAGCAGTTAGATTTACAGTTAAAAAATTAATTTTCAATTTAAAAAAATAATTTTCAACAAAATAGTTTAATTTTTAACCAAAGAAATATTTTTTTAGCTATAGTTATCAATCTTCAATAAAAAATGAGTTTTGAGAATAATAGTTGAATTTTCGACCGAAAAGATTAATTTTCTACCAAAAAAGGATGCATTTTCAACAAAATACATGAGTTTTCAAATAAAAAATTCGATTTGTAACCAATTTTTATCCAACAAAATTAATTTTCAACCATAAAAACGAATTTTCAACAAAATAGTTGAGTTTTCAACAAAATAAATTAATTTTCAACCAAATAAATTAATTGTCAACCAAAAAGATGCCTTTTTTACCAGGAAGATTAATATTCTAACACAAAATATGAATTTTCAACTAAAGAAGATCAATTTTCAACCAAACACGGAGTATAGTTAAATTTTGAGTTGAAAAAGTTAATTTCAATCATAAAATAATAATTTTCAACAAAATAGTTAAATTTTTAAGCAAAGAAATGAATTTTTAACTATAATGATTAATCTTCATTAAAAAATGAGTTTTGAACCAAATAGTTGAATGTTACGACCAAAAAGAGGAATTTTCAACAAAAAATGTAATCCTTAATATTTTAAACAAAAAAGATTTTAATTTAAAACAAAAAACTGTTATTCAACCAAGCAGTTGGTATTTTTAGCCAGAAAAGATTGACTTTTTTTAACAAAATGGTAAAATTGTATGTTCATTCCCTAAGTTTATAAATTATACAAATAACTTTTTCGAGGTCAACATTTTTATTTAAATAATTGAGTACAATCTGTACATCAGAAATTGCGAACAAAAAAATCTAGGCATCCCATAAATTATAAATGTGAAAGCTTTTGAAAATTAGTTCCTTCCTGTTTAGATATGCTTGCTTTCTAAATTGAAACTTCGATTTTAGCTCAATTAAATCTATTACATTAATTATTATTTTATTTAGCTTGGAGACTATGTCAAGAACAATTCAGCTTCTTATTATCTGCATACTCCACTGCATTCGTCAGTGTATTTACGCTGAATTTTAATTCTTCTGAATTGATTAGATAGATTCAAGTTGATAAAGCATGAATTGTGCCGACGTTTCTAGAAGTTTATTTCAAAGAGATGGATTGTCTTTTCAGATCTTTCAAAAGTAGAATTATACTATCTGTATGACTATGAATTTCTGATTAGCAACAAAATTACGCCACTGAATATTTTTTACCTACGTCATTCAGGAAAGAACCAGGTTCGTGAACGTACATTCAAATCCGTACTTTCAAGTTTCACAATGAAGGTGACTCATCGCTGCTCATTTCGACTTTTTATTTATGTAATTTACATACCAATTTTTGGCCCTTGTACTAGTTTTAAATAGCTTTATTAAAAAATGGTTTGAAATTTTATTTTCCATTGAAGATTCTGTCTTGCTAAAGGTAAAGAGTAAAGACTAAAGAACCTTTTAGACTTCTCGTCTGACTACTTTCACTTTCCAGTTCTCAGTTGTGCTCATATCCACACTGTTTCAGGTGAAATTTTTTTTTCCTGCAGGCCATTGTACGATACAAAGCTTCACTCTGTAATTTTATATCTGTAGTACTCATTATCTGCATAAACACAGATTGTACGATGAAAACATCCGCTGATTCTACGCCGTAGAATTTCAAGGACTCTTAAAATTAAAAATAACTTGACTTTTCTCGCGCTTTTCGTTTCTTTTTCTCACTCGTGAACGTAAACAGACCCTGAATCTCATATTTATCAGTATAATGCTTTTCTGAATTCCTACGCGAGTTGTGGTCGCGAAAATGAATGATTATTATAAATATGCGATACAGAAATTCCAAGAGATAAAAAAATGTATGGAAATTTGAAAAACTCTGGCAAATCAAGACAAAAAAATGGGTGGCCGTAGGTCAGGGATTTTGAAAAAAATCTTGCACAAGTCAGAGAATTTCTCTTAGAGTCACTTTAATTAACTGTCAACATTTGAAATATTTTCGAATCTTTTTGGTCAGAGAAAATGAAAAATTGTTCAGGGAAAAATTGGGTAATTTTGAAAATGTTCTGCGGCCACCCTGATAATATTCCTGTCAGTAATTTATGTGCGATTATATTTTTAGTTTCAAAATTTATATTTTGGTTGATAATTCAACAATCTTTGGTTCAAAATTAAACTGTTTTGTTGGAAATTCGAGTTTTGGCCTGAAAAGTCAAGTATTTTGTCAGAAAATTAAGTTTTTATTGAAAATTCATATTTTGGTGGTGGAAGATTCAACTGAAATATTTCTTGGTTGAAAATTCAACCATTTTTTTAAAAAGCTTTAATCTTCTTTGGTTCAGGATTCCGCTTCTTTTTTTAAATTCATGTCTATTGTTGAAAATTCGTCTTTTGGTAGAAAATTAATCTTCTTGGTTGAAAATTCGTTTCTTTTGGTAGAAATCTGATCCATTTTTTATTAAAAATGAAACTGTTACAATTTTTGTTGAGAATTCTTCTTTGTTGGTTGAAAATTCGACTGTTTGGTTAAAAATGCTTCATTTTGGTGTAAAAATTCATCTGCTTTAGTAGAAATTTAATCTTTTGTTGGCTGTTTTTTATTAAAATTAAAATTATTTTTTGGTTGAAATATCTACTATTACATTATTCGTTCAAACTTCATCCATTTTGGTCGAAAATTGAACTACTTAGTTGAAGGTTGAACTAATTTGTTAAAAAAATATTTTGTTGTGGTTGAAGATTCATCATTTTAGTTGAAAATTCGTCTTTTTGTTGATGAAAATTTAACTATTCCAGTTGAAGATTCATCATTTTATGTTAATTGAAAATTCAACTACTTGGGTAAATGTAAATTTTCCATTTTTTGTTGAAAATTGTTCTTTTTTAGTTTAAAATTCGTCTTTTTTGGTTGAAAAATAATTTTCTTGGTTTGAAATTTCCTCCCTATGAATTTCCTCTTTATGTCTTTGGACTCAAAAGTTCAACAATTTGGATGAACTTTGTTTTTCTTGATTAAAAAGTCTTCATTTGTTGAAAATTGGTCTGTTTCATTGAAAACTACATTTTAGTTGAAAATTCGTCTCTGGCAGAAAATTTGATTATTTTGTTGAAATCTCGTTCTTTGTTGAAAATTAATTTTTTTACTGAAAATTTATCTTTTTTAATTGAAATGTCACCTATCTGTTTGAAAATTCATGTATTTTGTTGAAAATCCGTCTTTTTTGGTAGAAATTTAATTCTTTGTTTGTTAAAAATGCAACTATTACATTTTTTGTTTGAGAATTCATCTTTGTTGCTTGAAAATTCAACTATTTGGTTAAAAGTTCAACTATTTTTTTAAAAATTCGTCTCTTGCCAACTGTTTTCTAAAACTTTCGACTTTTTAGCTTCAAAATTCAACTATTTAGTTGAAAATGCAACTGTTTTTGGTTTGGTCTGTTTCGTTTTAGAATTCAACCATATTTTTTAAAATTCACCTTCGTAGGCTGAAAATTCAACAATTTGGTTACAAATTCCACTATTTTGTTAAAAAGTAATCTTTTCTGGTCAAAAATTCAACTTTTTTGATGAAAATTCATTGAAATAAATAAATTAAAATTGTTTTAAATGTTACAAGATTAAAGCACTGGTCTTTGAATAATTATGATCAGAAAAAATGAAAAATCAGGGAATTTTGAGAATGAAGTTTTTCGACCACCCTGAGATAGAATTTTGTAAACGTTCTTTAAAAACTTGGAAGACTGCATTTAAAAAAAATGTCATTCATTAAAATAATAGACTTTAGCGTTCCAAATTCAAGGCTTTTAAATTTAAACAATTTTGTAATTCCATCTCTAACAACAGCGGATATTTTATCTAGATTATTTTTAAGACCATCAAGTTAAAAAAACCGGTTTGCAGACTAGAAACAAATAGATTGAAGGACTTCCTCTGAATATTCATTATGGAAAATTTTTCTAATGTGTTTATCAGATATTCGTGTTTATGAGTTGTAACCTTCTTGGCATGCTTGTAGTAGAAAAGATGAGCCAACTCTATCTAGCATTCTCAGAAGAGACGAGACCTTATCTCATTCCTTTTTCATCTCAAACGTCTATTTCGAGTCCATGCCACAGCATCGCTTTTCCGGCAGTGAGGGTCGAATAATATGCCTACACATTCTAAAACTACTCCCACGCCCCCAGTAAAATACGGAGGTCACTGGCTTTTGAATCATTCACAAGTACATATATATTAGAAATATCCATTTTATTGATCATGGAACGTAGTGCAAAAAATAAATACTGTTTTTTAAAACCTAGGAATAGTATCGAGGAATTTTCCAAACTTCGAGTAGTGCTCGAGTGTCTCCCACAGCGACAAGATCCCTGGAAAAATATTTTTGCTTATTAATTTACTTTGTCTTTCTATGATTAACTAATTTTTTAGGTTTGCGAATTTGTGATTAACACCTCTTGGAATTGAAGCTTAAGCTGCTAGTATTTTCTCTAGTTTCGGATTTTAGTATTACATTTGGTAAGGCACTGCCAGTAGTAACATTATAAAATCCTACAATAGAAGTCGCACCATAAGCTGCAAAAATATCCTTATTTCCAACACACCACGAAAGACCAATTACTGTATTTTCTAGGCTTATAATTTTCTGACTAGCAGCCTGTAATCGAATAAAAAAATCATTGAGAATTTTCAGGATATAAAGTTTATAATTAGTTAGGATGCCCACAAAATGTGTGATTTTAAATCGTGTAAACGCTACCCCCTACATTTTTTCTTTTTGGTTTTAATTTTTTTTTTAAATACAAATTTAAGGCTAATTTTTCACCCCTAAAAAGTATTTACAATTTATTGAGGAATAAGCCCTAAATTTTATAAAACAAAAAACTTTTGAAGTTACTATCGGGTTTGGAATACGAAAATTTGTAATTTCATTACAATTATGGTCTGAAATGGTCGCTAAACATTTTTTTCCTGAAATAATATGCATAGGATTTCTTCTACAATATAAAGAGAATATTCTCCATAAGGAATAAATTAAAAATATTTATGTCGGGTGAGAGAAAAAGATCTTGAATTTCGAAGTACAAAAAAATCACGTTATTTACAGTTTAGAGATTCCTTTAGTACTTTTAAATGCATTTTCACCTATCATTTTATATAGTCTTATTTTTAACTATTAAAAATTTAATGAAATCGATAAGCACAACTTATAAAAACGTAGAATTGCACCGAAATCGACCTTAATTAACTAGATATTCATTTGGAATTCACCCTGAATTCTTATAAATTTATCCTGAATTCTTACAAATTCTTTTGAATTCTTTGCAATTCACTTAAATTCTTCTAAATTTACTCAATTAAATGGATTTTATGTTTTTTGTTTAGCTTTTTTATTCCACAAAGGCTTTTAAACTCACCTTGAATTTTTAGACATTTCATCAAATTGTTTTCAATTCCCTTGAATTTTTCTAGATTTACTCCAAACTTACTGAATTTAATGGATTTTTTAAATAATTTGAAATTGTTTTCAATTCACTTGCATTTTTTAAAAATTCGCATCGAATTTTTATGAATTTCATCGAATTCTTCTCATTTCATTTATATTCCTCTAAATTCACTCAAAATTTATTAAATTCATGGATTTTTTTATTTTTGCTATTTTTTTTAATTCACTTAAATTTTGTTGAATTCACCCGGAATTCATCAAAGTCTTCTGAGTTCCCTAATTTTTTCTCAATTCACTCGCAATTTACCGAAAGCAATGGATTTTTTTTTTCAATTCGTTTGCACACTTGAATTCTACTTGTATTGTTCTGAATTAACTCTATATTCTTATGAATGTATCCTGAATTTGTTTAAATTCACCTGGAACTCGTATGAATTTGATCGAATTCCTTTGAATTCTGTTGAATTCGAAAAAGCATTAAAAATAAAAATGTGTATTTTTGGTGTATTTTGAAATTCAAGATTTTTTTCGGTCACTCGGTCGAAATATTTTTTATTTATTTCTGAGGGATAATATTCTTCTTATATTGTAAAACAAGTCCTGTGTATATTATTCACGTAAAAAATGTTTAGGGGCCATTTCAGACCATTAATTGTAATGAAATTACAAATTTTCGTATTCTAGACCCGATAGCTCCAATTTTTTTTGTTATTTAAATTTTAGGGCTTATTTCTCAATAATTATCTAATACTTTCTAAGGATGAAAGAATTTTTTAGCCTGAAAGTTGTACTTAAAAAAAATTGAAAACCAATCAAATTCACTTTGAAAACTAAAATGGCCTAAAACCTCTAAACAATTTTTTTTACATAAGAGAAAATTTATGGCCGTATTTTTTTACCAAAAAGACGAAATTCAGGCGGTAGCGTTTGTAAAATTAAATAAAAAACACATTCTTTTGGGCACCCTATTCATAGTTGCTACTAGATCTAGAAGACCTGGAAAATAAAGCATGTTTTGTCTATTGTAGAATTTTTTGAAAATGTGCAAAAAACATTTTTTTTTATTGAGTTAAATACACACTGTTTAGAAAATTTTGAATATGTCGTACATGGAATTTCTTCAGATTAATCCAAAGAAACTGATTATTATTTTGCTTACCAGGAAATGAAATGTGTGGTGTTTAAAATGTCCCAAAATTGCGAAAAAATCCAAAATACGAAAATTCCTGGCAAAATATTTCTTTGGTTCAAGCCAGAGAAATTTTAGTTCCGACATATTAAACTTTTTCCAAAATATGTGCATATGACTCAACCTAAAAAACATGTTTTTTGCACCTTTCCCGAAAATTCTAAATTTAACAAAACAATTTTTTATTTATAATTTTTTATTATTGTTCACTAGCAAAAACTGTAAATATAGAAAACTCGCCATCATTTTTGAATCAATAGGAATATTTTTTTAATTTTCAAAAATTTAAATTTTTAAGTCGAAAAAGAGAACAGAGTATATTAACCGATTTCAACTTTTTTTGTACTTTTTTCGGATGCCAACCCACACATTTTTTCCTTTATCTTAAACGATTCGATAAATTTTAGAAATTGAATTGAATTGACTGGATGTTTTTTAAAGTTGACCTGGAATGTTTTCAAATTCAAACTTGGAAAAGTCATGGAATTTTGAAAGGCTTCCGTATCGACCCTGTAGTTATTATTAATTTTTTTTCAACTTACTTGATCAAAATCGTAGATTCTGATTTCTTTGTCTGTGCCACTAGTCACAAAAATATTCCTGGTTGGCGAGCATTTAATACTTGTGACACTGCCTTCGTATCTATTATATTCACTAATGACTGGATCTAAAATGGATTCATCGCCTGAAAATCATTTTTTTCTTATTAATTATGTTATTTTAATTCTTAAATTAGTCCCTGTTATTAATAAAAATAATTGAAACTTTTGAATACCTTCTACTGAGACTGCTTGTTCAATACTACATTTGTAAATTCCCCCACAGAGAGTCCCCACAATGAAAACAGAAGGATCCTTTGAAGAAAAATCAAAACTGGTGATGGATAGTCCAGCTTCAACCGCACGTTCTCGATTCCCTCCTGCACTTCGTGGTCTTGCATTTTCGGATGGATTGTGTTCCTTAGCCACTTTGAATCTGAAACCAATAGAGGAATATTCAATTATTAAGGTATAAAAAATAAATTAGTTCAATTTGTGAACATTTTAGCTGTACTATGTACTTTTTGTGTAAATTAACTGTTGTGAAATTCGCCAGGAGTTTATGGATTAAAATGTAGCCGTCCGCACTTGCAGAAACCAAAACGGATGCATCAGCGACAATCTTTGTTTGCCATTGCAACTGGGATACAGAATCACCATGGGAGAAAACTTGGACTGGTGTTACTGACATGTCATCCCGAAGATTCCACACCAAAACGTCACCTGGATATGAAAATGTGATTTAATTTTGAGACTGATAGATTTAGGAATTGAATTTTTTTATTTTAAAAGTGAAAGCTCTTCTTTTTGACAACTGTAAAAATCCAACAATGAAATTGAAAAGAAATATATATTTTTGTAAATAATATTGAAATTCCTTTAGTTGTACCATTGAATAAGCCAGCTGCGAGTATTGAAGGTTCGTTTGGATGATACAAAAGAGACGTAACGCAAGAATTGACTTCCAAAACTTTGTTGGGGGCAGAGGGAAATTTGTTGTCTCTTGTAAAATAGTAAAGTTTTATTTTTGAGAGATGATCACACCAATTCTCGTGAAACGTAACGCTGTATGATAAGCCAAGTGACCCGCCACCAGTACTCCATGTTAGGCCGCTTATTTTAGTCTGAAAAAAACAAGATTTTAATTTTATTACAAGTCTGTTTTTGAATAAAACATTAATTGGTTAGGAGGGGCAATATTTGCCTTGAAGTCTGGGTTTTCCCAAGTGTTGAGTTTTGCGAGGCAATGAACTGCAGAGAACGATTCACTGGTAGTCGCTGGATTGTAGTCTTCGAAGGCATTGGTGCCATATGTTTCGTCCAGTGCTTCCAAAATTCCTGGAGTAACACGTTTCAAGAATGCTGCCAATCTCGCATAGTCGAATTCAGGAGTTTTCTTAGGTTCTGTCAATGTTTGCGTCTGCATTAAATAATTTAATCTTATTATTTGTTACATTACTTTAAGAATAGTATTTCACGTTTTAATTGTTTACAATTTAACAATCGAAAATTGAGGTTTATTGTAAAACTAATGCTACATTTCATATTTCATTAAAGCACTTGACCATTGAGATTTTTAAACACTTTTTTTTTTAACGATACAACTCTTCGCTACTATTTTGAAAAAAATTTAACTAATGCTACTATTTTCTCAAATTGCTGGCTAATGCAACTTTTCTTCACTTTGCCTTTAAATATATTTTTTAACTTCTTAGCTAGATTGGCTAAAATAACATCCGCCATCTCAAAAATTGAAATTACAAAATATTTCAAAATATTTTTAAAAATTTCAACGGATTCTAAAGGATTTTAAAGAATTTTAAAAGATTTTATAGGGTTTCAAATATTTTACAGAATTTATATTTAGAGGATTTCAGTTTTCAAACATTTTTAAGAAATTTTAAGAGTTTGAGAATTTAAAGAAATAAAAAATTTAAATGGATGTCAAGGGATTTTAGGAAATTTTAAAGAATTTTTAGAGAACTTTATGAATTGAATGAAGTGGAATAAAATTTTAAGGGACTTATAGGGATTTTTATGGATTTTATGGGGTCTCAGAGGATTTTAAAGAGATATTAAAGATTTCAAAATGCTCTACGGGACTTCAAAAGCTTTCTAGGGATTTCACAAGATTTTAAAACTATCAAAGGATTTTAAAGAATATAGAGTATTTAAAAATATTCCTAGGAATTTCATGAGATTTCATCGTATTTGAAGGAATTGTGAAACATGTTTTAAGGGATTTTTACTCGCATTTTTGGGATGCCTAGGGATTTCACAAGATTTAAGGGATTTTATTAATTTTAGGGGATTCCAAAAGACTTTTAACGAGTTTAGTATATTTTTAAATATTACAAGAAATTTAACGAGATTTTAACACTATTAAGAGTTTTCAAAGAAGAAAATTCCGATAGATTTCTAGGGAACTTTTGGGAATAAATGAAATTAAATGTAATTTCAAGGGACTACTGCGGATTTCAAAGCTATTTAAATATTTTTTTTAATCGAAGTGTCTCGTCGTCCCGAAATACGGGATGAAATACGTCCATCCCCTTTTCCAACTCCCTTAATTTTTTGGGACGACCTGACAGCCTTAAAAAATTGCATGACAATATTAAAATCACGATTCACGTATTTAATTTTAGCAATTCTATTCCCTCGTTTCACGATACCACGCAAGGTACTATGCAAATCATAACTTTCGACTGATATAACAGTTGAAAAATAGGCTTTAAATTCCTAACATTTCAAGTAAAAATATTTCATTTTCAACAAAATAGATGACTTTTTAACAATCTATTTGAATTTTCAACCGAAAATATTAATTTTCTACAGAAGAGTCGTATTTCCAAACAAGAAAGATTTTTCAGGCAAAAAATAGTATATTCATCAAAACAATATGAAAATTTTTTACCATAAGAAATGAATTTTCAATCCAAAAAGAACACTCTTGAACAAAAGAGTAGAATTTTGAAGCCAAAAAATAATTTTATTACTATTTAACCAATTTACAACAAAAAAGTAACTTTTCAACCAAATAGTTGGACTTTCTACAAAAATAGTTCAATTTTAAATAAAATACATGAATTTTCAACCAACCGGTTGATTTTTTTATCACTTTTAAACCAAAAAGACGAATTTTCAACAAAAGAGATAATTTCCAACAAAAAAGTTAATTTTCAACCAATTAGTTGAATTTTCTACAAAAATATTTGAATTTTCAACTAAAATTATGAAGCTTCAACCAAAAAACTGAATTTTTAATAAAGTAGTTCAAGTTTGAACCAAGCAGTTAAATGTTTAACTAGAAAAGACAAATTTTCAACAAAATTGCTGAATCCTCCATAGAAATTTTTGTACCAAAAAAGATGAATTTTCAAACCAAAAACAAGACTTTTCAACAGAAGAGTTGAATTTCCAACAAAGATGTTCATTATTTTTCAACCAACTAGTTGAATTTTTAAAAAACTACATGCATTTTTAACAAAATAGAGGAATTCTCAACCAAAAATATGATAGTTGATATTATTTTAACCAAAAAGACGAATTTTCAACAAAATAGCTGAATCCTCATTTAAGTAAGATTTATTTTCTACAAAAAGTGTTGAATTTTGAACCAAAAAATATGAGATTTTTTTACCAAAAGAGATGAAAATATAAACAAAAAAGCCGAACTTTTTACTAAGAATAAAAAATTTCCACTACATTGTTGAATTTTCAAGTCAAAAATATGAATTTTCAACAAAAAAAGTTACTTTTCAACAAAATACTTGAACTTTCTACCAAAATAGTTCAATTTTTACCAAAATACATGCATTTTCAACCATTTAGTTGCATTTTCAAACGAAAAGCACGAATTCTCAACGAAAAATACAATAGCTGAAATGAATCACAGTTGAATTCAACCAAAAAAAGACAAATTTTCAACAAAGTATCTGAATCCTCCACCCAAAAAAGATTAATTTTCTTTTTTTGGAAGTAAATTTTCAACTCTAAATAAATAATTTTCTAACCATAACTGAGACATAAAACTCTCACAATAGGAAATTTTCAAAAACCTCAAATTAACTTCAAAGTAACTAAAATTACAGTTCCAAGTTACTGCAAAAATCATAACTAGGTTACGTTACAAGTTACTTTTTAAAATAGTAAGGAAGTTACCATAAAAGTTACAAAAAACGTAACTTTTTAGTAACTTAGTTAATTGTGACAAGTTACTACCCAACACTGATGTGAACTTCTCAAATGATCCCGAGAGCTGAAATTATATACATAAAATGAGATCAAAATCTTCTTTCGCGAAATCATAAATTTGCCCTTTTATTATGATAAGTAAAATGACTTATGTCCTTTTCAGATGCATGTCTACTATTTCTGAAAAAATTAAAAACACAACAGAGGATTTACTTTCACATATAATTACAATTTCCTATACAATTGCACAATTGCAAATTTCAAGGGATCAAAATGTAATAATTTTAATTTGAAACGTTTGATGGTGAACGATTTTAAATTTTAAGCGCTCAAAATTAGAAAATTTTATATTGCACAAACTTATATTGTCAACTGAGAATAAATGATTTGTATATTTGCATTGTATGTAAAATTATAACAAAAGATTATCTAGCAATCCTTCTCTAAAAAAATAGGTGTATCACAAAAATATCGAAAGCCTTGTTGTCGTTTTTCGTCAATGCCAATTGCGTAATTTGAAAAATTAGAAGAAAAGAATGTTGCCAAATTCATACACATAATTAAGAATTCAGTTTCAGTTGAAGGTCAGTGACAAAAAATGTCACATTTCTGTGCATAATAAAACTGATAAAAATTTAAGATTTATTAATGTAAAATTTTATTATTCAACCAAGGCCAGACATATTCAGCAGAATTAAAATTTGTATTTGACATAAGCAACAGTAACTTTATTGTCAAATATCAGGCAAACGTTGTATTTTTACGACAGGAGAAAAATTGCCATTTTTCAATCTTTTCATTACATTATTTAAATTGAAATAATTAATTTCAAAAACAAAAAACTTACACCGTAAGTTAAGTTTTCCTTCTTCAATCCAAAATTGGATCTCCTTTTTCATTTGTTGATCCTATGATATGACAAATTTCACTGCAAAGCCGAAATTTTAGATGTTTTCCATATTTTTGGAGATGAATATCTCTTAAAGAGATAAAATTTGCTCAAAAATCGCTGTTTTTAGGTTTAGCATTAATTTCAAACGAAAAATATTTTAATTTTCAATCAAAAACGGTTGAATTGAACCAAAAAATACAAAATTTCAACAAATTATTTGAATCCTTAACCAAACCAGGCTAATTTTCAAATCAAAAAGAGGAATTTTCAACAAAAGAGTTGAGTTTTCAGCCAATAAAGAAAAAAATCTCATCCAAAATGTTGAGTTTTCGAACCAAAAAGACGAATTTTTGACAAAAAAGTTGAATTTACAACCCAAAAAAGACGAGTTTTCAAGCAAAAATGTGAATTTTCAACTAAAAAAGACCAATCTTCTAGCAAAAATGGAATAACTACACTCTTAGTAGAAAAATCCATTACAAAAAATTTGTTTTTCAATAAAATAGTTATATTTGTAACCATAGTAATGAATTTTTAACTAAAATTATGAATCTTAAACCAAATAGTTAAATTTTCAACCCAAAAGATGAACTTTTTACCAAAAAAGACAAATTTTTAACAAAATGGATGAATTTTCAACGACTAAGATAAATTTTCAACCAAGAAGTTTAAATGTCTATCAAAAAAGATAATCTTTTGACACAAAATGGAATAATTAAATTTGCAGGTAAACAACGTAATTTTCAATAAAAAAACTAATTTTTAACTAAAGAAATTAACTTTCAACCAAGAAGATTAAATGTTTATCATAAAGGACTAAAATGATGAAACATCAAAGAAAAACATGAATTGAAAACAATGTAGTTCCACTTTCAATTAAGTAGTTGAATTTTAAACTAAAAAAGGTTTTTCAGGCACTATTCGCCAACAGCGAAAATCTTGAAAACTTAAATCAAATCGTTATACATATTGGGAGAAAATCCTGGGACCAACGTAAAATTTGTACGGTGATTCGAGTAAGAACTGATTTAAATACCCTGTAAATTCCAGATATTCCGTTTTTCTCTCCAAGAGATTTCTGTCCAAGTATATTAATCTTGAAAAAAAATTTTTTAATAGAACTAGCAAAAATTAACCGTTGCTGGTGGTAAGTTTTAGAAAATATGGAAAAATGACTATATTTCATTTATTGTGAAAATACCATTTTGACTGTTATTTAACAATAAAGCTAATTATACACATGTCAAATATAAATTGAAATACGGCTGTATGCGTCTGTCTTGATTAAATAAAATGTTACATTATAAATCTTGAACTTTTCTCAGTTTCACCATGCACATGAATGTTACATTTTTCTTACTCTTGGACGTTAAATATAAAAATTTCATATAAAAATAAAATAATTTAATACATTTATATGACAAATGTATCCTAAAAACGTGGTAAATGGAATGTTATAGAAAATTCGAGACAAATTTGTCATGTTTTTTAAATGTTAAAAAAATATAAGTACGGTATCGGATTATTATACACGCGACAAATCATATTCTGTTAATAAGAAAAATAATCTGCTAATTTTGTAGAATTGCAAGTAAATGAAAAAAATTGTGTTATTCATATTGAATTTACTGGAATTTTTTCGCTATAATATTGAAACATATACAACTTTCTCAAATTATACAAGATTTTCTGTCAAATGTATAGCAAAATGTTGCAAAATGAACCGAGTTTTTTCTAAAGAAAGGATAATTTGTTCGCGCTTGAGCCCACAATGTTCTAGTACTTAAAAATTAAGGTTTATGTTATAAAACTGATGCTATAATTGTTTCGGTAAATCACTATTATTTTTTTTTCATTTGTTATAATTAAAACCTAAACCAATTCAGAGATTCTAATATAAGAAATGTCAGAAAAGAGACTTTTAAATCTTACCTCAACACTCTTTTTTTCTGTACTTTGAGAAGAACCGTCGTCGTAAACTACAATATCCGTTTGTACATTAGTCGAATTTTCTGATCTAAAATAAAATTTCATTATTTTTTTCAACATACTTTAAATTATTGAAACTGAACACATGACACCGATGAAGTGACATATAACCTCTTTTGCACACTTACTTCTCGGAAGAAGTTTGTGAACTAAAGCCAACTGGGTCGGAGGACTTATCCGTAAACATTTTAATAATAATCAGACCAAAGCCTGATACTTATATTTTTTATTAGATCTATTGAAGAGAAGAACCGGGAATTAACTCATTGACTGTCACCGCCTAGAGTCCACGACGCGACGTGACTTATTGACGTTTTTTATAACCTTTATGACTCATGTTTACAGGGTTTACTCATAAATATTTGACAGAAGTTTCAGCTCGTCCTTTTTTTGCTCTTGTAAATCCAGATATTTCTACATAAGAACGAAAATAATAATATATACATATATAAATGAAAAATTGTTATTATTTCAACGATTTCAATAACATAACCTAAAATTGTCGATTCAAGTCCAAGATGTCTGCATGCTGAGGGCCAAACAGTAATACCAACAGTAGAAAACGAAACTTTATTTTTTAAATAACTTGCAAAAAATATTTTTTACCATAAGTGCATTTGTATATTTAATTACACAATAAAATCGTTACATATAAAAATGATCGATTTTATTAATTAACTGAATAGATTTTGAATAATAAAAAATAATATCAAAATATACACTTAGGGAACGGAACGCCCATTAATTACATAAGATTGATTTTTGAAATTATAGACACCACCCCCCTTATTGCAAGGATTCATAAAATTTCTGTGATTCCCGATTTTTACGTATCATTTGATATTTCTCAATCAATATATCAGCAAAATATCAATTATTTCTATTCTAAACGAGATTTCAAAAGATTTCAAGGGATTTCAAAAAGTTGGAAAAATTTCCAGTCGTTTGGAAAGATTTCAAGGGATTTTTGAGGTATTTTAAAGGATTACAAAGTATGTAAAAGAATTATAACATTGCTTTAGGGTATTTCAAACGATTCCAAAAATTACGAGAGGTTTCACAAATTTCAAATGATTTAAAGAGATTTCAAGAGTTTGAAGAAATTAACTATAGTACAATTTTAGAGGGAACCTCGATTTTTTAAGGGATTTTACAAGATTGTAAGCGACCTCAAGGAGTTAAATCAGATTTCAAGAGATTTTACAATGCTTTCGACAGCATTTTAGGGATTTTGAGGGGGTTTAAGGAGTGAAGAACGATTCACGCGGATTACAAACGATTTTAAGGCATTCCGAGGGATTTTAAGAGATTTTGAGGGATTTTAAGAAATTTCCAAATATTTTAAAAGAAGTCACGGGATTTTAAAGGAATTTTAAAGAGATTTCAAGATTTTGAAGAAATTAACGATTATAATTTCAGAGAAGATCTCAATTTTTCAAGGGATTTTAATAGAGTTTGAGGGACTTTGAGGAGTTTAATCAGATTTTAAGAGTTTTATTTACGATATTTCCAGAGATAGTAAAGAATTTCGACAGCATCTTAAGGATTTTAAGGGTTTTTAAGGAATTAAGAACGATTAACGAGGATTACAAACGATTTTAAGACATTCCGAGGGATTTTAATAAATTTAAATTTATGGATTTAAAATGTATGGCAACGGCCATACCACGCTGGAAACACCAGTTCCCGTTAGATCACTGAAGTTAAGCAGTGTTGGGCGCGGTTAGTACTTGGATGGGTGACCGTCTGATACTACTGCGTTGCTGTTGGCGGTGGTGGGTGTGGTGAGCCCACACTTGTAGTTATTTACTACAAGAAACTATCCACCTAGAAACACTACCCGAATCGGGTAGTGTTTGAAGAAATTAACTATTTTTCAGAGAGGACTGCAATCTTGCAAGGGCTTTTACAATATTTTGAAGGACTTCAAGGAATTTAATCAGATTTCTAGAGGTTTTACGATCATTCAAGAGATGCCGAAGGATTTCGACAGCATTTTAGGGATTTTGGGGGTTTTCAAGGAATTAAGAACGATTTATGCGGACCAAATAAGATTTTTAGGGATTTCGAGAGATTTTGAGAGATTTCAAAATAAGTCACGGGATTTGAAAGGATTTTAAAAATATTTCGAGATTTTGTAGAAATGAACGAGTATAATTTCAGAGAAGATCTCAATTTTTCAAGAGATTTTAATATAGTTTAAGGGGGTATTTCTATTTGACCGAGCTTTTTTCAGGCGTTTTTCAAAAATTAATAAAAAATACAATTGTTAATATTTTTGAATGGAAGCTTTTTTATATTTTTAAGCAGATCTTAAAATAAAAAGATACATCGTCACCAATTAGAAAAAAAATAATAGGGGGCGCTGTAGCATTTCAAAAAATGTGTCCCGGAAACGACACCCTCACTTGGCTGACATGATTCAGCTGCTCCAGGTCATCCGAAACAAAAACATAGAAGAGATTCTTATAATATACGAGTACGGCTTATAGCCGGGACTAGAACAAATCAAAAATGTTGAAAATTGACAAAATGGCGCCCATTTGAATTTTTGTTTGCGAAATTTGACTTTTTTGGGGGTAGTTTTTGACTTACTAAAAATTCAAAAATCATTATTTTTTATTTATTCTAGTTCGGGCTATAGCCAAACATCTGCTAAATATATCCACAAAATTTGAGCTTAATCGGTCCAGTGGTTTTGACGGAATCATGTCAGCCATTTAAAAAAATCGTGTTTTGAGAAAAACGACTTGCTATACATGTAGCGTGACACTGGAAATTCAGACCTAACACAGAAAGTTTTGACTAGACCTTGGATACAAATCTATAAATGCTTTCGGAACATCGTATTGGGGTACGGAAAACCTATTTGAGACGAACAATGACTCTATTATACACATTTATGACCTGCCTGCGGTCACAACCGAGGCGGCCCTCCACAACGTGCGGCTGAGTACTCTCCGGTTTGCGCAGTTGACCCTGCTGCAGCTTCGTTAAAAAGTCCGAACCAAACAAATCCCTTTGCGTACAAATTCCACATACTATATACAATCAAAAAAAAAAAAAAAATCGATTTTTTGTTCCGGTCAAATAGAAATACCCCCTTAAGGGACTTTGAGGAGTTTAATCAGATTTTAAGAGATTAATTCACGATATGTCTAGAGATAGTGAAGAATTTCGACAGTATCTTAGGGATTTTGAGGGTTTTTAAGGAATTAAGAACGATTTATGCGGATCAAAAAATTTTTTTAGGGATTTCGAGAGATTTTGAGAGATTTCAAAAGAAGTCACTGGATTTTAAAGGATTTGAAAAATATTTCAAGATGTTGAAGAAATTAACGAGTATAATTTCAGAGAAGATCTCAATTTCTCAAGGGATTTTAATAGAGTTTAAGGGACTTTAAGTTTAAGGAGTTTAATCAGATTTTAAGAGATTTATTTACGATATGTCTAGAGATAGTGAAGAATTTCGACAGTATCTTGGGGATTTTGAGGATTTTTAAGGAATTAAGAACGATTTATGCGGACCAAAGAAGATTTTTAGGGATTTCGAGAGATTTTGAGAGATTTCAAAAGAAGTCACGGGATTTGAAAGGATTTTAAAAATATTTCAAGATTTTGAAGAAATTAAAGATTATAATTTCAGAGAAGATCTCAAATTTTCAAGGGATTTTACAAGATTTTAAAGGACTTCAAGGAGTTTAATCAGATTTTAAGAGATTTATTTACGGTGTTTCAAGAGATACTGAGCTATTTTAAAAAAAGTCAAGGGATTTTACAAGACTGTAAGCGACTTCAAGGAGTTTAATCAGTTTGCTAGAGATTTTAAGATGTTTCAAGAGATACCGAATGATTTCGATAGCATTTTACGGATAAAGGAATCAAAACCTATTGTCGCGGATCACAAAAGATTTTAAGGAATTTCGAGGGATTTTAAGAGATTTCAAGTGATTTTGAGAGATTTCGAGATATTTCAAAAGAAGTTACGGGATTTTAAAGCCAGCCAAAATAGGTTTCAATTAGCATATTTAAAAAAAATAAAAAAAAGAGGAAACTTACCCCCCTCAACCCAGTGGAAACTCGTAAGACTTTCCAGACCCTCACTCCCTCCCCCAAAAAGCCTTACGTATAATTAATGGAAGCTCTCTTATCGTGAAAAATATTTTTTTTACAAGCTATTAAAAAAATAAATTTTTGTCCCATGGGAAAAATTGCATGCATATACAATTGGTATTATTGCTTGGCAAATCGGCGTGCAGACGTCTTGCCAGCTTACGTTACAATTTGAAATACCTTTTTAATTAATACAAATTTCGATTTTAAAACGATTACTTCGGACAAACAATTATAGAAGAACAAGAAAA
>CAKNYM010021321.1:0-16778 GCA_932195095.1 Andricus curvator | reverse complement strand
TCCGGGGTCGTACCGAGTCCCCGTTTGTGGTAATAGTTCTATTACACTGGTCCTTAGTTTGGGCACAGTAAAGCTTCACAGTTGGGCATAATGAACCAATCAGGAGTCTCATAAGTGTTAAGATAGTATGCGTGTTGGCAGTTTATTTTACCTCCGGCAAAAATTTCACCTTGTTGCTTCTCGATTGTTTCTTCAAAACGCGAAGTTCAAGCCTTCACATTCTTTTAAGCCCAGATCAAATTTTGCTAGAGGACTTTTCTGTTTCTTTTTTGGTGCTCTATCACACACTACCGGGAAGTTATAGGTTGTGGGACACCCTGTATAATGATCAATCATACTTTCAATTACAGTTTCTGCTGTTTCGTTTTTCATTTGTTCTAGAACTGTATACCTTGTTAATCTATCTTGAATACTTAAGATGTACTTGTTTCCTAGTTTTGTTTGTGGCAAGGGAACAAAAACGTCTAACGCGATTTTTTCGTTAGGGCTAGTAGGTGTGTCTGGAGTGATTGATTGTGCTTGATTGTTGTCTTGTTGTCTTGTGCAATTGGCAAATAGGGCATGCTTTTACGTATATCTTAATTTCTGCATCCATATTCTTCCATTCACCCATTTCTTTTGCCTTTTGAATTGTATTTTCCTCTCCAAGGTGGTTAGCGTGAGCTTAATTGATGATGATTTTCCTTTCTTCTTTAGTTAACTCTCTGGTTTTATGAAAACATATATGGAATCCTATTTCGGGGTAATAATTAGATAGGTATTGTAATATTTCCAAAAGAGTTTTCTTTTCCAATGGTGTAAAGTTTGAGTCACCAAAAATCAATCTTACTATTGTCAATCCCCTATCTCTAAGTTCTGTTATCAGTAATCCTAAGTAACGTATCCAATTTCCCTCATTATAATCAGGCATCTCTTATTTGTTTATTAATTTCCAAAGTTTTCCTTTAGCGTTTAGTTTAGTTTTAACTCTATTATTCCAATGGTTCCCTAATTCTTACTTTTTCTCTATCTCTTAATACTCTTTCTTTCTGTAATCACAGGTTTTTTCAGTGCGGGTTCTTCACTATCACTTTCAGTATCAGAATCACTACTGTCTAATAGTACCGTGGTATCTGAATCATTTACTGCTTCTTGATCTTGAAGTGGGAATAGTCTTGAAAGACAATCAGCTACTTTGTTTTCATTTCCTTAAAAGTAGACTATCTCATGCTTATATTCTTCGAGTCTTGATCTCCATCTTAATAAGCGAGAACTAGGGTCTTTAACATCATCTGACTAGACTAAAGCTTTATGATCGGTTTCTATTTTAAACTTGGTTCCTAATAGATATTGACGTAATCTTTTGCAATCCCAAACAATCGCTAATCATTCTTTTTCAGTTGTGCTGTAATTCTCTTCTGCTTTATTCTATGTTCTTGAAATAAATAAACATGGATGACCTTTTTGTGATAGCACCGCTACTAATCTTTGATTCGAAACATCTGTTGTGAGTGTAAATTCTTCTTTAAAATTCGGGAATCGTAGTACTGGTGCATTGCATAAAAGTTCTTTTAATCTGTCAAAGCTTTCTTGACATCTGGGTGTCCAATAGAATATTACTTCCTTTCGTATTAAGTTGGTCAGAGGTTTAGCTATGGTGGAGAAGTTTTTTATCAACTTTCTATAGTATCCAGCTAATCCTAGAAATGATTGAATTTCTTTAACTGTGGTTGGGGTTTTAAAATTCTGTACAGCTTCTGTTTTGTGCTGGATTAGGTTTAACTCCATCTTTTGTTTTCAAGTGACCTAAATATTCTAATTCCGGTCTGAGGTATTCACATGTAGATGGTTTCAATCGTAATCCTAATTTTTAATTCTTTCAAAAACTGCAATTAAATTCTTGTTATGTTCATCCAGTGTTTTACCGAATACTACTATATCATCAATTTAGATAAAGCATTTCTCGCCTACAAGTTCTCTAAGCGCATTATCCATCATACGTTGGAAGGTAGCTGGGGCGTTCTTCAATCCAAAGGGCATTCTATTATATTCAAAGTGTCAGTGTGAAGTAGAGAAATCTGTATATTTTTTTGATTTCTCTTCCACCGGGATCCGGTGGAAGCCAGCTCTCATGTCAAATGCGGAGAAGAATTTAGCTTGACCAATAGTGTTTGTGTTTCTTCTGAAGTAAATTCTCTATGCTTCTCGGGAAAGTGTGATCTAACGTTCATTACCTTACCTGAATTTAAGATGATCTGGTGCTGAGTTAGCGTTGTGTATGGTATTGGGTCTGTGTCTAACGTAAATAATTAATTGTATTGATCTATTACTTTTTTGATTTCTTCTCTGTTTTGATTTTCAATATGATCTAGTTTTGAAATTTGTAATAGTCCGATTAGTCTTTCCGATCCTATTTTGTTTTCTTTTCTAGAATTATAAAACTTATCCCTTGATTCAATAGCGATTATTTTTTCGTAATTTATAGTTTTCGGTACTTCTATGGGTTTTATGTAGATACCATCCGATATTCCTTCTTGATTTTCTATCCAAACGCCTTGATTATTTTCTTCTGTTTTAATTTGACAAACTAAACTAAATTATACCTTATTCTGGTACAGGAAAGTCATTATTGATTATGTGGAAAAGGTGATTCTTTTCTAAGTGATTGAGGTATGTTGCACTGTTTGATTGATTTTTTTCATTTCCCATTACAAAGTTTTTTATAAATCGATGCTTCGGTTGATTTAATGATAGAGCTGATTGTTTTATAAAATTGACTGAAGATCCGGAATCTACCAATAATCTGTATTTTCTCCCGTCGGCTCTTTTTCCTTGTACGAATTGCAACCGTCATTACTTCATTTTCTAAGTAATTTTCCTATTGTTCCTGTTGTCTCGTTATGCTGATTTGAGTTTGAGGTGGTCGTTTGGGGCTTGGGGTAATTTGAAAATGTTGGGGCTTAACGTAACATTGGGCTGCAAAGTGTCCTAATTTTCCTCATTTATGGCACTTCATTTGTAATCGATTAGCTAATGGAGTGTTTTGGTTTTGTGCTTTAAATGGTGTTGTATTTGCTTGAGGCCTTGGTGTTGATGTTGATATTTGTAGTCGTGAAATCTGGGGTATGGGTTTATGGGCTTTAACCTGAAGTCCTATCTCCCTTTTTTAAATTTAATAAATATCGTTTTAAACATTCTCCGTCTTCAATGCCTAATGCGATTTTTCTCCCTGTCCTATTTGTATGCTCTCCCTGCACCGCATATCTTAGCTCATTAACTACCTGCCTGAATGGTAAATTAAAATTTTGGGTCAATTCCGTTTGTCCTTGTTTTACGTTTTATAATTTACTTCCTAATTCTAAAACCGAACCTAACTGTGACAAATTGTGTCGCAATGCATTAAACAATACATCAAAAAAATTTATTCTTGTTTATCTTAATGCCTTTTCAGCGTTCACTTCAATTTTCTCAGCTATAATAAAATCTAACAATAGATCTGGATGACCGCATTTATTTTTTTCTCTTTTCACAGATTTTATAAATCTTCTATTCCTATACCGTCGTAACCATTTTTTTCCTTATTGTTCTGATTATTTCTTTAGCTGACAGTAAATCAATATGACCTTGACTTTGTTCGGATTCGCGCTTTGTGCTATGAGGTGGCCCAGTGGGTGGTGCGGTTGAAGGGTTGAACGGCACGGAGTCATCGATTCGGTGTGGTGCGCGTGCTGTTCGCGATAATACGGTTCGAGTTATTCTTTTCTCTTTCTCCTTATCTTCGCTTTCATCACTTGTAACCTCAAGACCGTCCGTTACTATTTCGCTCCTGAAACCCAAAGACGTTATTCATTTTTACCAAACACTATTTGAATTGGTCCGAAATGAGTAATCTTCTCTTCATCTCCTCTGTTTTGCTTCGAAATGGAGGCGCCATATGCAAAAATTGCATATAGCGTCATACGCTCAAACCCAAGCAGCCAGCCCCCTCCCCATCTCTTGCCAAATAATTATATATCTCCTTTTAGCATTCGGCGCCTAAATTTTGCCATTAGGAGTCCATGACATACCAACGTGTCTTTAAAAATAACATGAATGTAAAAAATGTAATTCTCTGTTTCTTCTTTCAGAGTTAAGTTCACACTTTGAGTGTTTACCTAACGGCGAACCTATTCCTGGCGTTCCTCGTTCCAGGCCTTCTGATTTTTCGGACCGAACTGATTCTCCTGACAGGTCTCTTCCAGCTGGCAGACTTCCTTCTCCAGACAGGCGTTTTCCTTCTGCCGAGTCACCACTTCGCGCCAGGTCCAGATCTCCTGCCAGGTGCAGTGCTTTACTTACCAGGCTTCCTTCTTCTGATGGATCTGGATATAAACTTGAAGAACTTGAATTTATCCGGTTTATTCCCAATAAGAATCCGCACCGGCTATTTGAACTTCGAAGATATACTTTTCCTCCAGATAGACGAATTACATTATCCGTAGGACATAATGAATTTGTGTCAGTTCCAAACCAAGAGCAAATCGTGTTATCAACATTTGAGGGTGACGCCCTTGCCATATTAGAGAGCAGTGACTTTCTTGCTGGACTTTATGGTCTTAGCGGCAGAAGGCGGGTGAAAATAAACTTGGAAAGCGGCATGGTTACTAAAATGACCCGAGATGAAATCACGGAAGCTCCAGTAGGATCTCTCCGCCCAATAAGATTGCATTATTTTATAATAAAACACGTCAACCCTCGTGTATAACACAATCCTCCACACCACAAACTCAACTAAAAAAATTTAAAGCTGAAATATGACATTGTTTTTTCAAATTCGGCTTAGAATGTAACGGATACCTTGTAACTACAAATAATAATAAAAAGTCAATGCATTTTGCTCCTCAACAGTTATATCTTTCGTCAATGCCCCATCCAGTCTTTTTGGTTCCTTTTCTTTCTTTTACGAAATTATTTACAAAGAACTAGATGACAGGTTGATAATGATTCAACTGTAATCCTATACAATAAATGTCCCGTAGCACACTTTCCCAAAAAACCAGGTCGATCCAAAGTTGAGACCTATGTTTTTCTGGAAAAATCCTGGGACAGCCCTGGTTTTTTCGGGTAGTGTGCCTTGTACATACAATATGAATTAAATAAAGTCGGTGAGTAAGAGATAGAAGAGAAGTGTATTACTGCCAGTTGTTTAAATGTTTAATTTTCCAGGATTTCAGAGAATTTCATAGAATTTGAGGAGCTTTTTAAAATATTTTAATGGATTTCAAAGATTTTATTCGCAAGGAGTGAGTGATTTGGGAGGCTTTCAAAAATTTAAAGAGATTTTACAAATTTTTTACAATTAATTATAAATCATTGGGAATTCCCCCTGATTACTTGCTAATGATAATGGCCTACCTGTCTACATGTAAAGCAAATGACCTCGCCCGAAGTGCCAGGGTTAACATTTCGGGATTCGATTGTGGGGTAGTCGAGCTCGGCTGCTTCCCTTTCGACTGATCGTTGTTTATTTGTCCCCATTGTCCCGTACCGTCACCGCCATTTCCGCCCTTTTTACCGTTTTCATTCCTACGATTGCCATTGGGTGGCTTATTCTTAGCCTCGGTAATGTTCTCTGTCGTTTTAACGGAACAAACCGAATCTCGCTCGACAATGGCCGAGGAACTAATCTTTGATGATTTTTTGCGCCATCAGGTCGCTGTACGCAAACTCTTGCAGGAACACTCTTTCTCCCAACCTCTACCAAGCGGCGAATGACCCTGTGAAATTCCGGCCTGAGTCCCCCATGAGCCCAAACCAACTGTTCTACTGTTCACATATCATTTTCGAGTAAGTTGATTAGGTCCTCTAGGTTAGTGAGGTAGACCCTATACACTCATTCTTCCCCTGTGTCCCAGCATAGATCTGCTCCCTAACGCGTCTTTCGAAATCGTCGTCGCCAAACCGGTACCTGGACGCCTTTTTAAACTGTTCCTAATTCGCGAACTTTAGTTCATGGTTTTTAAACCATTTATGCGCAATCCCTTCCAACAAGACCGGCAGGGCCAGCAAGAGCTCTTTGTCGGAGACTTTAGTGAGCTTGGTGCGATCCTCCATGCGCGTTAGGAAGTCCACGGCACTAGTTTTACAACTACCGTCAAACGTGATTTTCCAGTTCAATACAATTTTTTCTAGGTCACTTAAACTATTGATACGGCGAGGGGAAAGAATAGCATGGTCTCATCTTTCATAGTTGGCACATTCACGGTTGAATTCGTCATCGAGTTCCAGGTTGCGCCCTCTCGGAAGTCCTATGCCCAACGAATCTCGAAACGCATTGTTAATTTGGCTACCCAGTCGACCAAACGGAATTCCACTCTCTGGATTTACTGAGTTGTTATACCGGGCTCAATAACGTGGGAACTTCTCTCAAAGTGTGCATTAACCCTACTCCTATCACGGCCTATCACGTTTTCGGAATCCGAGGAGTCATCTATCCTAATCGTTTCTGTCAAAAGGTTCCGTTGGGGCGTGAATCTAGGAATGATACCTGTTTGGACACGGTGACGTTCCGACTGACCGACATGTATTTCCGGATGGTGCAGATTACCTGAATTCAATTAAGCTGCTCGAGAATTGAGGGTGCTATGAGGGACGTTTGGTGGGTTCGAAGAACTCAACTGTGACGTTTGCGGTAAATTTAGGGTGTCCCGGCGAGTATTTTCTGAAACGGTGCTGTGGGGAACGCTTGGTAAGTTCAACGAACTAAGCTGGGTCGTTTTTGGAAAGCTCAGAGCATTCCGTCTGATGTTTTCAGTAAGGGTGCTGTGGGCAACGCTCGGAAAGTTCAGTGTGTTCCTTCTCATATCCTCCGGGAATCTAAACGCATCGGGAATTAAAAAATCATTGTTTATCTGTAAGGAAAGACGATCTGCTTAGGGAAGGAGCTCGGCAGCCAGTAGAAATTGGCATTATTAAAGAAAAGTCCGAGATTACTAGGGGTATGATGGATTGAAAAAGTTGTTGGGCTTATACGGGGTGTCATGAAAGTACGCAAAGACTGCTTAGTTGCTACGATACATAGATTAACGTTTATTTTTTAGCCTGCTGGCCTTAAAAAATTGACTTGCTTACACTTCCATTTTTTTACAGAATTTTCTTAAAACTAACCCTTAAAACTAACATCCTTCCACACCTTATCTCTAACGCCGCCCGCTCTTATCGCATTGCCTTCCTCGCTTCGCCTCGCCTCGCTCGCATGTCCCTACTTTCTTGCTTGCCTCGCATTACCAAACTCTGCCTCCGCGACTAATACCTAATACTTATCTACTATTTACAATATTTACATTTACTTATATTTACTTCCTCCTCTATTTACAATCTTTCCTTCTCCATTCCCCTTCCTCCTTCCTTCTCTTCTTCTCCATCTTACCCAATACTCCTTTCACCCATGCTACTGCCCTTTTGTCCCCCCTTTCATGCATCAATACCTCCATGCTTATCCCGCTCCTTTCCACCTCCACGCACTCCTCCAACCAGTTCTCCACTCTTGCCTCCCCCTTCCCACATAGTTCACACATCCTCTTTTCCCTAGCGAGCCAGAACCTATTGAAACCCTCCATGCACCCACATCTCATCCTCGCTATAAGCTCCTGACTTCCTTTCTCTCCTTTCTCACACAAATATTGCGCTCTCGCCCTTGGCATATTCTACACATAGTTCCCATTAAACCTTGTCTCTCTTATCCTCTCTTCCCCTGCTGTCTTCTCTCTCTCCATGCTGTTTTTCTTAACCAACTCATATACCTTCCTTCCTTCCTCATGAATCCTTCTCAATTCATCCATATGCAGTCCATTCGTTCTAAAATACCTTTCTCTTTCAACCTCCATCTTCCCACCCCCTCTCCTGTTCTCCTTCTCCCACCAACACTCCCTAACCAGCTTACTTCCCCCCTCTTCCAAAAATTTCTCCTCATACTTACACGCTTGACTCCCCGCTAGAATCCTTACACTCGTTCTCCCCGTCTCCACTTTACATACCTCTCCTGTGTCCTATTTACCTCTTCGCTTTCCTTCCACCCCACACCTCTACTCCATACAATAGCACACTCCTAACTAGTGAGTCAAACAATTTCATTCTCCTTCCAAAATCATCTGCGAATAACTTCTTTCCCAACCCTTCCTTATCCCTTCCACCTCCTTTTCTGAAAACCATAACCTTGGACTTTTCCGCATTCAGTTCTAACCTGTTCTTATCCAGGTATCTTCTCAACCTCTTCATCATTTCCTTTAAGGCATCCTCGCTTTTTGCCAACAACACTATGTCATCTGCATACGCTAGCGACCAAATTCTAACCCCTCCTATCCTGACTCCTCCTACCACTCCGCCCTCTAGCTTACTTTCCATATCCGCAATTACAATCGCAAAAAGCGTCGGGCTAAGCGGAACCCTTGTCTTAACCCCCTATCCATCCAGAATCCCTCCGAAATCCCCTGTCCCCCTCTTACCTTATCTTTGGTTTCTTCATATATCTCCCTTACCCTCTCGATCAGGCCTCTCTCCACTCCCCTCTCCTCCATTGCCTCCCACAACCTCCCCCTATCCACCGACGGAAACGCGCCTTTCAGAACCACAAAAAACGCGTACACTCTCGACCCCTTCTTCGCTAATTCTCTATCCACCACGTGCTGCAGAACGTAGATATTGTCGATAGTACTCCTACCTGTCCTAAAGCCCGCCTGCGTCTCTGGCAATATTCCTTTCCCCTCGACATCCTTCCGCAGCCTCTCCGCTACTACCATCGCGTATACTTTATACGCCGTATTCATTAGCGTAATCCCCCTATAATTTTCCTGCCGTTATAATTCCCCCACTAGCCCTTCCTTTCTTCTTCACTCTGACCGCCTCCTGGAGTCTCTACCTATACCCCCTTGGCAGCTTTGGCTCTATTCTATCCCATTCCTTTCTTTCCACCCACGTCTCTACCAGTCCTACCACATCAAATTCCTGGATATACCTCCAGAACTGCTCATCCTTCTTCTTTACCCCTGCTACGTTCCAGTAAAGCACCTTCAAAACTCCTCTGCCCTGCATTACCCCCTCCCCCCTACTTCCTACGAAACAAATTCCCCTGCACTTCCTTCAACACCTCTTTCTCCTCGTCCCACACCCACATTTTCTCGTCTATTTTTATTTTCCGATCTCCTACCTTCGCCGATCTCCCTTCACTCCTCTCCCTCCTAGCCCTGTCGTACAGCATTCTCTGTACATCCCTTTGCTTTCTCGTCAAATCGTGATTTAACTTTCCCTACCCTCCCTTTATTCCACCCTATGCTCTATAGCAGCGCTTCCACGCCCTCCCTTTCTTCCCCGCTCTTCATCTTCAACCCTCTTATCACAATATTATTTCTCCTGTCTGCCTTCTCCTTTCTCTCCATTCTCAACTCCATTGCCCTTATCCTTTCCCTATCCGCCCTCTCCTCCTTTTCATTCCTACGCTCTCCCACTTTCTCTTCTATCATATTCCCTACCCTCTCCCAAATACCTTTAATCTCGCCCCCCATACCCCCGTCTCCTATTTCCATTTCCGTCCTGCCTCCACCTTCTCAAGCCTTTTTTCCGTCCTTTCTTTCCACGCCCTAATCTCCTCTTCCATCTGTTTTATTTTAACTTCTTTTTCTTTTCTTTCCCTCTCTAACCCATCTACTCTCTCTCTCAGCTCTTTCACCTCCTTTTTCCATTTCTCATCTCTGATTCGCAAGTCCTCCCTCATGCCTTCCATCTGCTCCTTGGTCCCCCTTACGTCCTCCCTCAGCCCCCTGATCTCGCCTAACAACATCCCGAGAGCCTCCTTTTCCAACATCCCCTCCATTTTCTCGGGGGGTGACCTAGGTGTTATCCCGCTTTTTTTAAACGGGATCTCGACCTCGCTTTTCTCCGGACTCTCTTGGCTGTCTCTCTTCCTTTTCAAGAGATCCTCCCCGCCACTTGCGCTTGACGCTCTCTCCCTTACCTTCTCGCTTCCTTCGTTGCCACCGTCCCGATTTCTCCCTCTCCCCGACGCACCGCTCGACACCGGGCGACGCGTTGTTGGCCGTCGTGGCTTGTGGAAAATTCCCTCCCCGTCGGTTTCACTACTAGCACTGCCAGTACTCTCGCTGCCCACCTCCCGCTCTACTGCCGGTAACTGGGACCTATCCATGCAGTACCTACCTGCCGCAACCGACAGATGTCTCTGGAAAATGTTGGCGTCTTTCGCCGCCAAATTTTCCTTTTTTTTCCCTTTTTTTCAATTCCTCAGTCCCTGCAGACCCCCCTTTCTCTCCCTTAGCATCCCCTAACTTTGCGAGAACCACCCTTGACCCCTCGAAAGCCCAAGACTCCTGACCACGAACTCCCCCGATTACTCGCCAACCTAACCTCACTTTCCCCATCCAGCCAGATACCACCTCCCACCCACGCTGAAACTCACTTTTTATCTCCCCAATTCACCCCACACAACCCTACTCACCTCATCGGCTTCCACCCTCACACTCCACTCACACCTTCCATACAAAGTCCGTAAAATTCTCTCTCCACCTGTCCCTAAACACGTTCTCACTTCCGCCACCAACATGCAAGTCTCCACGTAGTTGCTACGATTTCCGAGGGGTTCACAGAATTCACTACCCCTGTAGCCGAGGTCGTGGTGATCGTGGTCGTGACCACGCTTTCCACGTTCAGGGTCACCGTACTAGTGGTAACCACCAAGGCCGCTGCTCCATCAGAATCTGCAGTTCTTCGTCATCCTGATCACTGGCGTCGGTAGTTAGCGAGGTGACAGCTGATGCGTGTGATGACATCCACTTGTATATTTCAACCCCCTTCCTTAAGGGCAAATATCTTTCTCTACAGGTACCGGAAGAGTCCAATTGTAAAGACTCTAATGCCTCCGGAAGCCGATCGTCGTTCAGATTATTAATCAATCCTTTTAACTCTCGGAACGTGCCTACATTGGTGACCGAGTTCAAAAACGCCATATTCGAAGTTAATTGATCCCTCAAAATCGGAAGACTACTAGAGGTGCTAGAAGGCAATGCAAGTTTGCGTGATGATAAGCCCTACCAATTACTAAATAAAAAATTCAGCGGTTGGGCGGAAGGAGCGGTAACAGCGGGTGACAGATAAGATCAAAAAGCGACAATTAAATCGTCGGAATAGATCGAATGAATGGCGAATAGAATACCCAGTTCGAATAAGTCACACATGATGAATACATATAATTCGCATAAATCCGTAGAATCAAATAAATCATCAAAAACAAACAAAATTTCACATCGCGAAATGAATCGATAAAAAAATCGAGGAACAAAAATTATAAATAGGATCGAGGGCGCCCAGCTGCCACAAGGAACTGAAATTAAAATTCAGAAGGGTCAATCAGGCGCTCCTAGCGGCCCAAGGGGTGCAGGGAACACGTGTCTCGAAAATCATATGTCCTGCTCAAAATTACTATTTTACTCGCTCCACATTCCAACTTGAATTCCTAATTTAAATCATAATTCAAGTTTTTAATTTAATGCCTCATTTGAATTGCTAATTTAAATTGTTAACCTAATTTGTTAATTTAAATTATCAATTTAAATCTTTTATTTAAATTATCAGTTCAAATCTTGATTTGATTATGTCCACACTTAGTTCAAATCCATCGATTGAAAAATTAAAGTTGTTGTTCTGGAATCTTGAAAGAGGGAAAAAAATTGTTTAAAGCTCCATAATTTAAATTTACCAATTGATTTTTAAGTTAGTTTCCAACATCTCTTTTCCCCCCTCCCGCCTAAAAATCCGACAGGTCGCGGTAAGGAGTGAATTTTGGTTAGGTAAATTTCGAAGATTTCGGAGTCGAAGAAGTGCGCAAGTTCATGGAAAAAGCCGTTGTCCATATTTTATCTATAACCCGGTAACCCTCAAGACGTTGGGCGTCTTTTTTCGAGGTGGTTTATTTCCACTTTTCACTTCGCAAATGGCGGTTTACGTCACAAGTATACATATTTATATGCATACATCTACATATATACAGGTATACCTAAATCGATTTGATATTTATTTTTGGGCGCCAGCCAGGCCCCTATTTAAAAGAAAAAAAGGAACTATTTTTGACCCGGCAATAATAAAAAAAAGGTAAGCAAAATCCACAACAGCAAAAGGATAAGGAGAATCAGGGATCTCAGGGGTCGTTCTTCAAAGCTCAAACGGCCGAATTTCTATATGAAGAACTATTGAATCGGTATTTATTATAAAAAGAAAACAGCAAGAGAAAATGAGTTTTTTTACAATTAAATCATAATTTCCCGAAGATTTGTAACGCGTGTACTGGTTAGGCCCCTAAAACACAAGTTACTCAAGAAAAGAATGTGAACATGGCCACGTGGCCATAGGCAAGAAAAACCGTACAAGCGTACTCAAAACGGAACGAAATACAGAATCAAATACTGAAATTCGCGAAAATTAAAGGCCGCGAAGCATGCGTTACTAAATTTCGCGAAACCTACAAAACTAAACATCTCGAATCTTACAGATTAAGGTTGGGAAAAAAAACGCGGTGACTCTATTACGACCACTTGGTCGACGGTTTGTAATCCTGAACATTATTTCCAATATTCTAACATCAGAGAATCAATGTCGAGGATTTTGGTTAAGAGAAAACGTGGCTCGTGTTGCTCATGCAAGACCAAGAACGAAAGTAACAGAGTTAAGCGACGCGCCACGACGGTAAACTCGAGGGGTGCTCGCGTTAAGGCGCGTTCACAAAGCATAAAGTCGCAACGGCATTTAAGAACTAGCGGGAAAACTCATAACTAAATAATCACTAATTAGAACTATAAACTGAGACAGGATAGAACTTTATCGGAATTTTAAATCGTTAAATAATAGTTGAATTTATACTTAACTGACAAAATTCGTCCCTTCACTTGGCGCAGCCTGGGCTAGAGCTGCCAAGGCTCGTTAAATGATTAAAAATATAAGAGTTTTGTCGGACGCCAGCTGGTTGAATCCCAACCCGCAAGGAAAATTATATAAGCGAAAGCATAGGGAAGCCGAGACTACGTTAAACAGGGTAGGTTCATCGGGCAAACCCAGTAATTAATTCAACAAGACATTATAAGCGAAATTCCACAAATAACCATTTTAATGTAATTGTACTTACAACCTCTCAGTCGACTGTCAAAATTATCCGGTTATAATATCCAATATGAATCCTTAATCGTCCTTCACCGATTGTCAAAATAATCCGAAGACGATATTCAATATAATTGTTCTTAAATATATCAAAGTTTCGACAAAGTCAACCCACAACGGTGATTACAATTTCGATTAAGTATCTCTTGATAACACATCGGAGAGAGTGATGCTCTGTGTTGCTTGCCTCGTGGTCACGTATTCTGAATTGCCGCGCATAGCTCTCATCTGGGTCCCAAGACCCTATAACTATTAATCAAACTACGAGTAAGTCGGGAACCTGACACACCGACGACGGACTTGAATTTTGAAAATCGACCGTAAAGTCCTAAATGGACTTCGAGATGGAAATTCTCATCTTGACGTCTACGGATGGGTCACTTGCTGATATTTCAATTTAATTTATTTGACTGGAGTGATTTCCTGTCACAAAACTATTTTTTGCAATAATATATATACAGATATAAATGAGAACAGCAATATTCCTAGGTTTACATTCTGAAGTTGACAACATGCGTGAAATTACCGAGTTTTACCATTATTACGTATCTTGATTCACTCGGTAGTAATTCCTCCACAACGGCTGTATTCTATGGTTAATAGGTTTATTTGACACTCCATCCGACGACTAATGGGGTCACACTCGCCAGCTTTCCGATCATAATGTTACAGCGTAAGGATAGTGTCGTCACATGTCCAGGTAATATGACGCTTAACTGGGGTCCATAGTTACTAACAAGGTCGAGTTTCACAAGACCTAGAGTCATATTGCCACGGCGTGAATATCGTGACGTCACGCCTCAGTGTCATGGCGCACAGATGCCGGTACAAGATGGCGGCGTCGTGCGAGGCTGAGTGGGCTGGATCCTTAAGGGCCGCCATTAGTTGGAATGAGTTCGGTAACCATGAAGATGGAAGTGAGGTTGGATTATGAGTAAGTGATAGGTCCTTTAGCCAGGGTGCATTAGGAACAACGTAGTCACCCCTGTTAATCCTCCAACGTGGCAGAACCCAACCCTGGTTACCATAGGGTTGTTGATATGGTCGAAATTTTGAGAGGTGCCGGTATCCGTAGCATGAAAACAGACATATATACGGAGAAATAAATAACGATGTGTAACCATTTTAGGTGAGTGCTCTTTAATCGAGGTGTGACCTTCGCTCTTGGTTCTCGTGGTTAAATATTTCTCGCGGATCCCCCCTTAATGTGAAAGATCTTTAAAGTGACAGGGATGCAAAATTTACCCTGTCACAATATATTATTATTATTATAGATTAGCAGTTCGAACTCGAAAGTTCATTGCCTCATCTACCCGAGACCGCCACACATCTCTATCTTGTGCATTCTCCATCCAGTTTAAGTAATCATGTCCTAGTTCTTTTAGATCATCCCTTAAATTTTTCTCCCATCTGTTTCTCGGTCTGCCTAGGGGTCTCTTACCAGTCGGTCTCCCTCTTAAAACTTGCGCCACTGTTCTTTCATTGCCCATTCTTGCTACATGCCCCGCCCATCTTAATTTACGCGCTTTCATTACTCTATTAATATTTGCTGACCCGTAGAGAGCGTGCAGCTCATCATTATGCAGTTTTCTCCACTCGCCGGTCTCTTCGTCCCTTTTTGGACCATAGATTTTTCTAAGTACTTTATTCTCGAAAACTCTAAACCTATTCTCTTCTCCTTTCGTCAGCGCCCACGTTTCACACCCGTACATGACGACCGGCATTATTATCGTTTTGTAAATTCTTACTTTGATGTTTCTAGATAGCGATCGCGATTTTAGTAGCGTGTTTGCTGCATAATAGCACCCATTGCCAGCGTGTAGCCGCGCATTGATTTCCGTTTTAATCTTATTTTCGCTAGTTATAATAGACCCGAGGTATTTAAACTCGTTAACCCTTTCGAATTTCATATTTCCGGCCATTAGATCCCCGTCTTGATTACTTTGTCCGGACCTGACGACGGTCATATATTTTGTCTTCGATTCGCTAACTTCCAAGCCAATCTCTTTGGCTTTTGCGATCAAGATTTCTGCATTTTTAGCTACCGTTTCTTTATCATCCCCTAGTATTTCGAGATCATCCGCATATCCAAGAATTTGTATTACCCCATTGAGGGTAGCACCGGTCGGATTCGCCTGCACTTGCCTAACCACGTATTCTAAAACTAAGTTAAAAAGGACGCACGAAAGTGCATCGCCCTGTTTCAGGCCATCGCGGATCGAAAACTCTTCAGATAAACTACCGTTTACGCGTATTCTACCCTTACTGCCGCTTAAGCAAATTTCGATAAGTCTAACTAATTTTCTTGGCACACCCAAGAACTCTAGGATCCAGTACATTCGCGCGCGTATAATAGAGTCGTAAGCTTTTTTAAAATCGATAAATAGCTGATGTACTGCTTCTTTAAATTCCCATTTCTTTTCTAACAGTTGTCTAATTGTAAACATTTGATCGCTTGTAGATCGGTTTCGGCGGAATCCACACTGGTAATCCCCAATGATTTCCTCGGCAAAAGGAGTTAGTCTACTTAGGATAACATTAGACAGGATCTTGTAGCACGAAGGCACAAGTGAAATTCCCCGATAGTTGTTACAGTTAGTTTTATCGCCTTTTTTAAAGATGGGAATAATGATAGAGGTATTCCATTCTTCCGGCATGCGTTCTGTTTTCCAAACTGCGCGTATCAATTTACAAATTTGCCTTGTGAGGCAAGGGCCTCCATTTTTTATCAGTTCTGACGGTAGGTCATCGATGCCCGCGGCTTTGTTATTTTTCAACTTCTTGATGGCCATTTCTATTTCTATATCAGTAGGATCGTTAATTAATAGATCAGCAGTGTGGATTTCGCCGAGATTACCTTCAACGGGGGCTTCGCGTACATTTAATAGTTTATCGAAATAATCTTTCCATAAATTCAGTCTCTCTGTCGCATCGGCTACTAGATTGCCATTTTCGTCCCTCATTACTTCCGTTCTACTTTGAAAGCCTTTCCTTATAAAATTGATTCCCCTGTACATCTCACGCGGGTTATTTTGTTTATTATGCGCTTCTATTGCTAGTATTTTATTCTTTTCCCACTCCCTTTTCTTGGATCTATAGAGCCTATTTGTACTTTTGCTAATCTCGAGATATTTCTTATGTGTTTGATCGCACTTATTTTGTAAACTACTTAGTCTGGCCTTCCGACGTTTCTCAAACCAGAGTTTGCACTCTTCGTCAAACCATGGTTTGCTTTTGGTTACTTTCTTAAAACCTATCGTAAGTTTCGCGGCTGCCTTTATCGCCTTTTTCGTATTGCTCCACAGGGTTTCCGGGTCCTCCTCGTGATTATTGTTATCGTCTCTCTGTTCTTGGAGAGCGTCGAAACTATTAGAAATCTCAACTTGGTAATTTAATGTTTCTGTTGCTGTTTTGAACTTATCTATATTGAAACGAACTGTTGGCTCTGTGCGGCTTGTTTTCTTACTTAACGCTAGCCTAGATCTTAGTTTTACTATCACGAGAAAATGGTCTGAATTTAAATCCGCTCCCCTATACGATCTTATATCGAGAATGTTTGTATGACGTCTTCTGTCTATTAGAACGTGATCAATCTGATTGTGAGT
>CAKNYM010021317.1:0-22558 GCA_932195095.1 Andricus curvator | reverse complement strand
ATAGCGTGGACCCCACATTTCGGACGTAGACGAGCCAGCTGATAGAGCCTCGTTTTGTGGCCGCCAGACTTCGCTCTTACATTTCTCAAAGTTTGAAGCCGATATTTCACTTATAAAAATAGTATATTGTGTATCAAGGGCGTAAAGAAGACTATTTTGACGAGTGTGAACTTGCCGTCCGAGCGAAGCGAGGTCGGCAGTCGCACGAGGCAAAATAGCCGTACGCCCTTGATACACACCATACTTTTTGTTCTACCCTTCTTGAAAACAAGCAATTTAAGCAGCTAGAGGATGTTTGGTGTACTTGACAATTTTAGATTAGAAGTGAAAGAAAGAAATAGCGTACTTTGCAGAAGGAAGACTGTGGGGTCCAGCGATACAATTTTATTAAATATAAAGATAATTATGTGTGGTGGGCGTAAAGTTTTATATAGCGGGCATAAAGCGTTCTTTACCGGGCGTAAAATTTCATGTTGGCCCAGCGGCGGAGTGCGCATGTGCGAACGTCACTGGGCTGGAAGCGGCCACATTACGCCTGCCTCACGTGCATGCAATGGCGCGTTTTCACGTAGTTTATTATCTTCTCATACATTTTCCAAAGTTTCAGCCAAATATTTTATCTACAAAAAAAGTTCTTAGATTCAAAGAAAAATTCAGAAAATTGAAAGAGTGAGGTCGGTAATGTAGGTATTTATGTCTGTCACATGCCCTTAACCACGAAGATATCCACTTTTTAATTTGAACTTTTAATATGTTGTTCTTGAGGTTCTCAGAATCCACATAAAAACATTTTTTTCAATGAAAAATTCATAAAAAACATTAATTACGGTTGCTTGAAAAGTGCCATTTTCACTGTTTTCTACTGTTTTCAAAGCCTAATAACGGGTCTAATAATATGTATTTTATACTGAAATTTTAACAATATTTTCCTCGAAGGTTGAAGATCACATTTTCTGAAAAAGCAGATTAGGAAAAATATAAATAAGCCTGCAATAATGAAAACAAATCTGAGTAAATTTTTGAAATTTGACAGGTCTACGATGGAGCGCTCATCAGCTCGGCCATGAAAGTCGATCATAGTGAGTCTTGACACTATAAACTAATAAAGCAGACCCTTCCTCGGCAAGCGATCTTTAGTCATATTTCCCTTTTTCAGAAAAGTGAATAATAATAATTCAGGGGACGCTAACTAATCCTGTTATAAAGTCACATCGATGAAAAGAGCTGAGGTTGCACCTTTACGATCGACTCTTCACTTACCGAAACTGTCAGCTTTTGCAATGACAACTTTCAAAGACGAGGGGCTACCTCTAAATATTGTATAAAATTAAAAAAAAAAATCTGGCTTCTACAATCGCATAAACTACCGCTATTTGCCCTTCACTCCTAAGAAAACCAAAAGTGTTATTTTCTGGTCACCCTAATACTCTTGGAGTCAATCCATACTCTATTTGATCCGAATTCTGTTTCAGGATCATCAGGCCTTCGCTTTGACGTCACTGTTTCGAGTTTAAATACCCATCAAATTTCCTCTTTAAACTAGTTCTTTCCTCATCATGTCTCCTTTTCACTCTACAATCATTATAGGTATGCTTATTTCTATAACAATACCTATATCCCTGACTCTTTCCGTCTTTAACATTATCGTTATTACTTACATTTTGTGGACAAAAACGCTCAATGTGTCCATACTGTTTACATCCATAACATTGTGTGGACGATTGTGCCTGTTCTATTTCTTTATTTTTATTTGTTTCAGTATTTCGGTATTTCGGAATTTTATTTTGTTCGTCAGAATCATGTATTCGATTCCAACTTTTCCATTGAACGTCGGCCTCTTTCGCGAGTGTAATTGCTGTGTCTAAGGAATCAATTTGCTTGTCCTTTATTTGGGTGTAGATATCCCTATAAAGCCCTCTGAGGAAATTCCCTAGAATAGTGATTTTATAAGCCTCACATATTCCAACTGCCTTCTCAGTTTGCGTATTTTCCATGACTTGATTTATTAATTTACTTAAAAGCAGATTTAACCGCGCCCCGTATTCAGGAATTGTCTCATTTGTTTCCTTCTAACATTAATCAAGTCTTGTAATTGATACAATCCTGAATATGGACGCGAGCCTCACCAGTTATTTTAGTTTCAACAAGCATGGCCAAATAGGGCATTTCCGGAGAAGTGACCATTGAGATAGCGGCCCGATAATGTTCAACGAACATTTTCACGGACATGTTTCGTCCATCAGAGGGGAGAAATAAGATTGCGAACTAATTTTGATACTCTTCAAGGATTTGGCGTCCCGGCTAAGGAAGTAGTACCCACAGGAATATAAACCCGAAGAAGGAAGGTTACTTTGATACGGGGGTAAAACAGAGGAGGGAAAATAGGAGTTGGGTTGTCGAGACGAAGATGGCGAGAGCACTTACGCGCACAAGAGGTTAGATACCCAGGACACGAGCCAGTCCAGACTGACTGAATGGGTGCGAATTAGGTGAATCGGAAGCTGTGTGACCGGGGTCTCGGGACCCCTCGGGGCGTTTCGCCTGTTATCGGTCGCGGCTCGGCAACCCTTTCGCGCAGGGCCGTGACAAGTGGTTTTTGATGTAACAGCTCTGTTACAACTTACATTCTCTAAATGTAATTCATGTGTCGCAATCGTTTCTGTATTTTTTTCGGTATTGCGTCAGCGGCCCTTGCCAGCCTTTTTACTTCGTGTAAGAGGCATTTACGATACATACGAATTTCAGCACAGTGCAGTAGTGCAGATTGCCCGCGTTGGGAGCATTGCTACCAGTAAGTACCACGCCAATGCTGTCGAACTCTGGCCAGTACTGACCCAATTCTGCACCAGTTGTAAATTTCCCAATGGGAAGGTTTGCAGATTTTCATATTTTCAATTAAGAAAGTTACATTTCTCCGTCAAGATATTCAAATCATAACTTTCTCTATATTAACAGAAAACTTTTGCATTTTTCCTTTGAAGAAAAAAATAGACATTTTTTAGAAGGACATTAGTCGTGCCTTTCTGAGGGCGTTCTAGATTCTGGAAATTCGAGTAATGTTATTTTTCTATAAAGCAATTGTTATAATTTACGTCAAGACAAGATATATAAATAATTCAATAAAATTATTTTAAGGAAAATTTCAAAATTATTATCAATTATCCTTTTATCAGTTATACACTTCTCTTCCGAGACCATGTTTATTATTCTAAGAAGAAAGTAATTACTTATTAAAATTACAGGGATATTATTACTTCCGCCAATCATTCGGACTTGTGAATACACAAAAAAACAAATAGAAAATCATTCATTTCATTTTTTATTCAAACGTAAAATTTCCGAAAATACAGGTGGCATTTTCGCAGTACGATCGAGCTAAGGGCTCAGCTGTCATCACACTTTTCCGGGGTCCAGAAAATTTTCAAAGTTCGTTTTCAAAACCTTAATCCCGGTTTATCGAATGTTAGTGGTAAGGTTTGTGTGCTCCACATAATTTGACATAGATTCTTTAATAAAGCATTAAATTGTTTCTTATTTTAATCTTAAAGTATTGTGTTTCATGGAATATTTCTCACACCGTTAACAATAATATAATATAGAAATTATAAATTATTTGATAGGCAAAATGGTATAAACAGTTTTTTGACAGATAGCTTCATCCCTCAGAAATAAACTTCAGTTTCATTGTTTTTTCCATACGCAATTTCTCGTGGTCAAGTTTGCTTCTGAATTTAGTAGAATTTCTGTAATGTCTGAGAATTAATATTCCATTCTTTCAATCAAATTCCTCCTAGATGACTTATTCATTTGCCAATAAAGTACAGGGCCTACGGAATTCTTGACCTACTTCGTGCAGCCATTTAGTAGCAACTGTAATAAAGAAAAAAACATGATATGTGTCTTTACGCGAAAAAAGGGGGAGAAAGATGAAAAAAATAGATTTTCAAGTTTTCGATGCTATCGATAGTTTTTTAGCTGCTCTTAAATAATAAAGAAAAATATATTTTACGCTATAGCCAACTTTAAAGTTGCATCTTATGTTCTTCTACATAATATGTCACAGTGTCTCTTTTAACAAGAGTGACGTCCTTCGTAAGAAGCAATACCAGCTGAATACTATTTCCAGATTAGATTCAAACAAAATTGAGTATTTTTTTAGTATGTGTCCCTAAGTTTATATCTGCATCACTTTTAGGCTATTGAAATAAACCAGGGTAAAAAATTCTAGACACCAGAATATGGCGTTATAAGACAGGTCTATCCTGAATAAACACGTACATTGTTTTTAGTTACGGTATTTATTTTCATGCATGGAAAAATAAGTTATTAGGGTTGCCACCTTTCTCGCAGACTTCAGCCGGCAGCTTGTTTAAACAGGGGGTCTAACTTTATCTTTTAAACAAAATTAAAGTTAAACATTTTCTTCCAATATTTAAGTTTTTACTTTCGTAGACGCAATTCAAGAGTTCCGCCGGCTTTTACGCTCTTCCGCCGGCAGCCGGCTTCAAGACATTTTTGATGGCTAAAGAGGAGCGAACCGGCCTAGGTGGCAACCCTATAAGTTGTCGAAACTTCACTTGACTCTCTAAGACTTCAGGATAGACCATCGTATAACGTTTATTACAAGCTTCAAGACAATTTTCGAAATAATGAAAAGAGTTCGCGAATTATTACCTGACTCTCTAAATAGTGAAAATATATTTCGAGAGTCATCGAGTAATTCGCGGACTCTTTTCATTATTTCCAGGACTGTCTTGAACCTTGCAATAAGCGGTATAAGAAAGTTTAAGAAATTTGTGGCATATCGTTAAGTCTTAGAAAGTCAAGTAAAGCTTTAACCACTTAATTTTGTCCATGTGAGGGACACAGTGTGCGAAGTAGTTACTTTACACACCGGCGGCCATTATCGCGCGTGCACTTTGAAAAGGCAATTTCACACATGTGTTGCGAATCGTAAAAATGTGTAGGGTCTATATTGTACCACATTCATATTAGTAAAATTTCATTCTATTCTGCGACTCGTACTTTGTCTCTGCCTTTTCATGCTGAAAATCCTTTTCATGAGAAAATTGAGATTTTTCAGAAAATCATTATTTACTCTTTAAAAACGGTTTGCTTATAACGAAAATCATCTTACATCAACGCAAGAGCACACCCAGAATACAAATAATTTGATTATTGTATGTTTTAATTATTATAAATAATTTACATGAACAATTGGTTAAATATTCTAATTTTTGATGAAAAAAATTTGTTCTCGTATGAAAATGCTTCAAATTATATTGAGAGTGACTGTTAGTCACAATTTTAATAAAACATTAACAATTGTTATTGTTATGAACAATTTTTTGCAAAAATTTGGAATTTTGGTTTTTTCAATTTCGATTTTTCCTTTATTATCTGAATTTATGTAGATATTTGAAAAAATGATATGTTTGATTATGTTTGTTAAAATACAACAATTGTTGATTTTGTAAAGAAATAAAATAAGTAAATATAAAACTTTGGCCTGGATTTTGTTTTGTTTTGCAGTAACTGCTTCTATTTAAAATTTACAATAAACAATTATTATTTATTGTTATTATTTAATTTAAAATATTACGAAATTTGTATCTATCTAAAAATATCGTAATTTTTATTTAAAAAGTTTGTTCTTCTCTGGAAATACTTCAAATTATTGCGCGAGTGATCGTCAGTAACAATTTCTATGAAACATTAACATTAATTTGTGGTTGTTCAACTTCGTATTTTGCTTCATCATCTGAATGGATGCATATATTCTTGAGAATAACATAGGTTTAATTGTATTTGTTAAAATACAACGAGTGTTAATCTTGTAAACAAATGAGGTAACCAATAAATGAATCTGGCACAATGGATCAATAACTGGCTTTTTTTAAATACATGAAAATTTTGTGATATTTGAAATTAAATAAATAGATTGTAAAAATTATTTATTCTTAATTTTACATAGAAATAGTGACTGCAAATCTCTCTCAAAAAAATTTAAAGCAATTTTAGTACAAAGAAAAGTATTTTGCAGGCCAAAAGGCCAAAGTTTTACATTTACTACTTATTTCGTTTGTTTACAAAATCAACAAATACACTTGAACCTATGTTCTTTTCAAGAATATTTGCATCAATTCAGGTGATGATCGAAAATCCGAAATTGCAAAGCAATACATTTTAAAATTTTCCACAAGAATTGTATATAATGTTTTATAGAAAGTGTTGCCGATAATCAGTGTCACAAGAATGCAAAGTATTTCCAGAGAAGAACAAACATTTTTCAATAAAAATTACAATGTTTTTAAATATATACAAATCTTAATATTTGAAATTAAGTAAGAACAATTGTTTATTTTCAATATTACATGGAAGCAGTTACTGCAAATCTCTCTCGCAAAAATTTAAAGCAGTGTTAATGCAAAAAAATTAGTTTCTAGGCCAAAGTTTTATATTTACTTATTTTATTTCTTTACAAAATCAACAATTGTTCTATTTCAACAAATATAATCAAACCTATATATAATTTTTCCGAATATCTACATCAATTCAGACCATAAAGGAAAACCCGAAATAGAAAAAACCACAAATTCCCCATTTTTCCAAAAAATTGTTGATAACAATTACAATTGTTGATGTTTTATTAAAATTGTGACTAACAGTCACTCTCAATATAATTTAAAGCATTTTCATACGAGAAAAAATTTTTTTCATCAAAAATTAGAATATTTGGCTATTTGTTCATGTAAATTATTTATAATAATTAAAACATGAAATAATCAAATTACTTGTATTCTGGGTGTACTCTTGCGTTGATGTAAGATGATTTGCTTTTCATGCAAACCGTTTTTAAATATTAAATAATGATTTTGTGAAAAATCTCGATTTTCTCATACCTTGAGTAAACATGTAATAAATAAACAAATGAAAATGCAAAAATCTCTGACCAAGGTGCTCTTTGCAATTTAGCGCACTGCATCTCATGACAATGAAAGGGTCATTCGTTATAGGTAATTCGACGCGCTCCGGGGTGTCTGTCTCGAAAGTTTGATAAGGGTTGATGGCTATGCCGCGAAATGCTGACTGAGCCAACACTGAGCGTCACTGCAATTTTATTCTATCGTTCTTTTATTTTTGTTTAGAACATCAAATATAAATTATTTTTCGAAAAACCCAATGTTTACAGCAAAACAGAATAATATTTAGATGACGAATGCAAAAAATCGGACTAAAATAGTCAACCGTGCGGCTGAAAACTGGAATCCCGTTTTCTAACTCTGATTACGGTTTCGGGCATAGCTTGAATTGGCCTTAATACTATTTCCGAGACATCCAAACGTAAACAGGCAGGCTCGCACGCATAATTTCTGTTGGATTTGGACGCAAAACTTAAATGCCCCCAAGTTCTTCCCCAATCGCCCTCTACCACAGCTAGTCATCTTGATAATCAGCGACGTATCTAGGGAAAATAGCACCCACGGCAAGCATTGAAAATTGTACGCCCCTGTGCAAAACACCTATACCACTAATTTTCCATTGTTTTTTAGTTTAATTTAAAAATAAACAGATAGGGTAGCGTGGTCCGAAACCGACCGCCTAAGCTGCAAATGCAGTTCAAGCGCCTCAAATTAATTTTTATCACAAACCAAATTTCGATTCTTTAAGGTAAGCGTTATTCTAAGTTTTGAGCAGCTTGACGAGGTTTCCGGGTGATATTTGTTGTGCGATATTGAGGTCGTAGTGAAAATCTGCACTTTGGTCTTTCTCGAAAATCGTGGTCCGAAACCGACCTCCCCATGGTCCGAAACCGACCCCCTATTTTTTCGCTGCGAATCAAGGGAAAAGACCGAATTGGCATTTCTTTTGCAACTTGTTAGAGGAAAAATACGAGTTGGGAATCGTTTTTCATTTTATTTAAAAACATTTGAAGGCCTTTTGTGCAGCTGCACGAAGCGAAGTTCCCAATGCCATCGCAGCAACTGCGCGCCGCATAATTCGCGGATCTCGTTTTGGCGTTTTACGTTTGAACGATCGTCCTATTTCTTAACAAAATATGTGTAATTACCGTTAGAAGTCATTAAATCAAAGTTTGACCATCAAAAATACGCTAGAAAATCTTTGGTGCGCAAAAGTATAGGGGTCGGTTTCGGACCACCTTGTGGCGGTCGGTTTCGGACCACCACAACTTTTTCCAAACAATGATTTGCCGTTCACTTACAACAATGAAAGTGATAAAAGTTTTATAGCGCGTGTTCAAGTATAGGTCATGAGCAATCAAAACAACCTACCTTCCGATTTTCAAAGAAACAATAAAGCACTTGAAACTGAAATTCCATGCAGCTACAAAATGCATTGAACTGCTGTCAAAACACAACACGTCGCGTAACCATAAAATGAAATGGGAGAAAAAGATAGCTCTCTACCTTTAAATTGTCTGTGCTGTAAGAGCTTTCAAATCCTACTACCGACAGTTTGGGTGGCAGCACAATGACTGAGAAACATGTGGAGGTCGGTATGGGACCACTGGTCGGTTTCGGACCACGCTACCCTAACTTTGGTATAATTTGAAATAAGTATTTTTAAATATTTGAAATATTCATAGTGAAATTATAACTTTAGGCCGAATCCATTTCCAATCAGACAGGGTTATACACTTGAAAAAGCAGAATCTCTCGGGGACGAAATATGTTGTTTTTCAGAGGAAATTAGGCGATACGTATTTTTCCGATTTGCAAACAAAATTTTGTCCAAGAAGTTATGCCGGAAAATTAAAGATAGGTTTAAAATTAACCATATGGCAGCGGTTTTTTTGAAAAAATTAAAAATCGATTCTCTCAAAAAACCCATCTTTAAATTTTTTGCCAATTTTTTTGTTGAACTTTTACTTTGATGATGAAGATATCTTGTAAGTTTTATGATTGCTGAATCACTTTTGTAGCCAGGAGAATTCTTTTTTCTTACAATCGAATTTTCTACTTTTTCTTGGCAACAATTATAGATACGAAAAAATATTAAGATAAAAGTTTGCACGTCTAAAAAGGTTCTATGAAAAATGTTTCTTGTTCTTTTGCCATATGTTTCATAGTTTACGAGAAAAATTCAAAAATTACATTTGTGGAAAAAAAAATTCTCCTGGCCTCAAAAATGGTTTAGTCAGCATGATGCTGACAAGATGCCTTTTTTATATTAGTAGAAATTTTAAAGAATATTTGGAAGAATAAAAAAGGTGTGGTTTTCCAGAAAATCTTTTTTTTCGTGTTGGAAGAAAAAATAAAAAAGATTTTCTGGTGTACCCTCTGTTTGGCACATCGAGAGACCTGTCAAATTCTACTCTTCCCTCATTTGGAGATGTTATTAGATGTTGTTAGGAGGAATGACAAAAAATGGAATCAGCGTTGAACAACACAAATGTTTCTTGCCGAGCTATTGTTAAGACTGTAGCTCAAAAGGTAAAATCCATTTACGACAAAACTTCTATTCCGACTGTCTCTGAAACAAGGAATTACCAAAAGATACAATCATATCACACAACATACATGAACATTAGAGAGAGTTACGACAGAGACCATCTCAAAAAATATTTTAAGTTTCACAGCAGGTACAAAAAGTTCATTACTATACATCTTCAACATTGTTTGAGGTGGCTTCTTGCAAGTGCCATTTGAAGAGAAATTGCGTCTGTGCAAAGCCTGTCCTCTCTTGCAACTATGCTAAATCCATTATCTGCAAATTTTCCTGTGAAAAGAGTAAGAAAATACCAAAGTTAGAGTTGCAATTCATGTATGACCAAAGAAACGAAAAGAGGGGTACAATAGCAGAGCCAGGCCGAAAAAATTAGTGTTGCCGTCGAGCGAGGCCTCGACGTTTTCGAGACAAGACTAGACGAGCCTTACCTGCCGTCTTGAATTGATCGTCTTGGGTCTTCCTTGAAAATGCCGAGGCCCCGAAATGCGAGGCCTTGCCTTGGGCTTGTCTTGGCGCCTTGAGTTTGCACTGCCAGACGTGGCAACACCAGCATTGAATGAAAATACCGTATTCTGAGGCTCCAGCCTCCCTGACCCTTCTCAGGGTTGAACGAAAATCCCGTAATCTGAGACGCCAGCCTTCCCGGTTCTTCTCAGCAGGGGTATTTTCTGTAAGCTGGACGAAAATACGAATCCAATTTTTTTTTTTAAATTTTTGAGTTACCGATATGTGAATATAATATTCGGAATTTACAAGTTTTCACGATTTCCTGGATATGTAATTTATCCAAAAAAGTCGAAAATTGAATACGCTTAATGTATGAAGCAATTCGAAACCGTCTCAAATGAAACAGCTTCTAGTTTTACGCTTGAAGTCGCAGAATTCTCCAGAGCCAAATACGATTTTTTTGTATCAAATTAGGCGCTACATATTTTTTCGTGTTTGCAAAAAAAAAAAAAAAGTCTCAAGAAGTTATGCGCATTTTAATTTTGTGCTTTGTATTTAAAAAGACCCAACATCTTTTCTTTAAGCATCTATAAGTTTTGATCTAATGGAGACATTTCTCGTGTTTTTTGTTATTATAATTGAATTTACAGTCTTCTTTCATAATCCACCGGAAAAATGTGAAAACTTTTAAAATTAATAGAATGGCGGCGGTTTATTCTAAAAAAATTAAAAGTCGATTTTCTTAAAACATTTCTTAAAAAATCTTCCCTTATACTCTTATGCGGTTTAAATTTTTTGCAAGCAACGACAGACGAGAAAAATGTTAAGATAAAAGTTTGCGAGTTCCAAAAAGTTCTATGAAAAACAGCTATTGTTCTTTTGTGACATCTTTCATTTTGTACGATAAAAATTCAAAAACTACATTTTAATGGAAAAATATTCTCCTGGCATGCAAAAACGACTCAGCCGGCTCAAAACTAAAGCGATATCTTCCTTGTATAAGCTGAAATTGTAAAAAGAATATGGGAAAAAATAAAAGAGGTTGGGGTTTTCCATAAAATCTTTTTTAATTTCTTTCATCAAGTTTTAAAAACATGAGAAAAAATATTTTTCGGAACGCCTCACTGTTTTTATCCTTAAAACTATTGTTTGAAAGGTTCTCCTAATAGATAATGGAAGAAACGCATCCTGTCAAATGTATGCAGGCTAAACTATTTTTTGAGGCAGAAGCATCCTATTCCTTAAATCGAAACAAAGGACATGATTAAATATTATGAAATTGCCGACTACTTATGAAAAATGTTTACTCGTGTAATAGAAAACCGCCTACGAGGAAGGGTTTCGTAACCTATTAGGACGGTAATTTAAGTCGTAACAGAATCTCCAAACAAAAAATTTTGTAATTTCGTACACAAAATGGTTTGAAAAAAAATGTATTGAATAACAAAGGTATGAAAAAAATTAAGTAAAAAAAATTTACGAAAAAAAGTTTCGGAAAAAAAGGTTTGAAAAAATTTTTCGTTAAAAAAAAATGTGTTGAAACAAAAATTTTATGAAAAGAAATGTTTGGAAAAAAACTGTATTAACAAAGAATTAGGTGAAAAAATTGTTTGGAAAAAAACTTTATGAAAGAAAAATTTTGGAAAAAAAATGTTGAAAATTTTTTTTTATTAAAAAAAAAAAATTAAAATAATTTTTAAAAAATTATTATTAATTATAATTATTCAAACAAATATTATTTTTAAGTTTTAATTGTTACTAATTATAATTTTGTATTGCAAATTGTTTCTTAAATATTTAAGTACAGTATTTAACTATCACTGCTACATTGGAATTGGTGTTATTACTTGCATCCAAATTCATCCTATGAGAGCTTTAATTTATTATCCCTTCCCAGGTGGTCGGAAAATATCCACATCTGCTGAAGGAAACTCAAGCCTCCAGGACGAGGCCAAGGCAAGGCCTCGCTTTTCAAGGCCTTGAGTTTTCAAGGCCTTGACATTTGTCCGCCTTGCTTTGCCTCGAAACGCGAGGCCTCGAGCTATCCTTCCTTGCGTTCCTCGACCTGTTCCTTGCCATTCCTCGTCTCGAACGGCAACACTAGAATACTCATCGAAAGGCTCGAAAGACAGGAGAAACAGCTACAGAGACATAAAAAAGCCAGCACCCGAACAAATCAGGTCAAGCAGGATGAAGTTGACTCTTTCTACTGTTCATGTATGTAGTGTGATACGATTGTATCCTTTCGTAAATCCTTGTCTCAGACACTGTCGGAATAGAAGCTTTGTCGTAAATGGATTTTACCTTTTGAGCTACTGTCTTAGCAATAGCTCCGAAAGGAACATTTCTGTTGTTTAACGCTGAAGCCATTTTTTGTCCTTCCTCCTGACAACATCTAATAACATCCTCAAATGAGGGAAGAGTAGAATTTGACAGGTCTCTCGGTGTGCCAAACAGAGAGCACACGAAAGATTGCCTCAATATTTTAAGCTTTTTGCAGTTTTCCATTGTTGGAAAACCCCAAGATCACGCCGAAGACAAAATAAAACGCGAACGTTCTGAGACTGTGCGTCAGCCACTCGAAAGAGAATCGACAAGCTGCGACACGTTTGCCTCTCGCTGCTTGCTGTCGACCGTAGCCGTGTGGTGCGGGCAGGCAAATCGTGTAAATTTTTTCATAGGATAATGCGTTTGCAATTTACAACGTTATAAAAAATTGATTTTTTAACGAAGTTGACATGTGCACAGTTGTTCATCGGAATCTGTCAATCAGAAACACATAAAACTTATACATTGTCTATATCGAGGATACATTTCTTGAAAGCAAGTGGAAATCTTCTGATCGAATGGAAAGTTCTCTCTGCGAACTGTTGTTGAAAAATTACAATTCTTAAGAATAAATCGTCCAGAATTTTTATTTGTGAATAAAAAATCAACCAGGTCAACCAGTGTCATAATTTTCTCTAAAACTGTTGCAATATCTGTATCTATCATTAAGGGTGTATTCTAGTTCGTGGGCTAAAAAAATAGGCTATTTTCGGGATTTTTTGTGAGAATGCTATGGAAGATATGGATATAAAAACTGTTAGGTATGATAAATAAAGTCTTAAAATACAAAAAAAAAAATTTCTTTTTGTTCATTTTTTTCAACTTTTACATACGAAATCCGTATTTGAACGCAACGCAATAACTTAGTAGCAAGTTGCCTTCTCCATGATATCTCAGGAACGGCTTATCTTAAACAAAAAAACCAAAGCTTTTTGGATTCGATATGATAGTGGCTACAAAATGAACTACGGACATTAATTTTGAACTAATTTTGTTAATTTTATGTAGAAATAACCAAAAAAATTGAAATTAGTTGTTTTTTTTTCGCTTTTTTTTGTTTAAAAAATATAGTAAAAATCAAAATTTTAACATGATTGTAGTTCACTCTGTGAGTTCTTATGTGTAGAATATGTGATTAAAATTTCAGAAGGATCGGTCCACTGGTTCTGGAGAAATCGTGGAGCTAGTCCGAAAAAACGTTGTTTTGAGAAAAACACGTTTAAAGTTTTTTTTTAACAAAAAAGCATTGCGGTCAGGTGATAAAGTTTGGGTTAAAAAAAAAATACTTATACTGCTCGGATCTTCATAAAAATTGAAAATAATATTCTTAGATACATATAAATTCGAAAAATGTAAAAAAAAAATCGATCTTTCCAAAGTGACCAACTAGAATACACCCTTAATAATATTGTTTATTCTTCATAAAGTCTCTTGCTTTATAGTATATAACAATATTGAGATAAATAAAAACCCTCAATTTTTCATACCTGCTCGTTATCGTTTATAACTATTGTTTACAAGAAAAACGTTTAACTGAAAAAGAAGTTTATTTTTATTTTTATATTAATCTTGGGCACGAAATAAAACTTTTCGCTTTCGTGATTTTTTTCTCGTACGACGAGCCACTATTTATTCACGGCCTTTTAGACAATGTATTTTTTATAAATATACGTTACCAGCGAGTCGTAATTTTCAAGTTATTAGCGATAACTTTGTTAGTATAACGATAATTTTACCGCATATAGCACGATTGTCTTTTCTCTTTCTTAATTGAGGGTTCTTGTTATTAGTAATAGTTATAAACAATAAGAAGTAATAAGGAAGTAGTTATTAATAATAAGAACAATAGTTGTAAACAATAAGGAAAAAAATTCAAAAAAATCAATCCCGGTCATGAAGGGTTTTTATTTATAACAATATTGTTATGAGCAATAAAGCAAAAGAGTTTACGAACAATAAACAATATTAATAATGGTAAGTATAAGTTTTGCGACAGTTTTAGGGTAAATTATGACACTGGAACATTTCTATTTGCTTTCAAGAGTTGTATCCTCGATATAGACAATGTATAAGTTTTAAATGTTTCTGATTGATAGATTCCGACGAACAACTCTGCAAATACGTAAATTTCGTTAAAAAATCAATTTTTTTTTACGCTGTAAATTGCAAACGCATTATAGTATGTAAGCCTACCCCTTTGCACTTTTACCCTTCTACTTTATACGATAATATATTTATTAGTGAGTAAAGAACGCTTTTGTGTTAAACGTTTTATTATAAAACAAATTCCTTTCGAGAAACAGGACTATTAATTAAACGGCGTTTTTCGTTCGTAAATTAAAACCCTTCTATCTTCAAAATTATTAACTTTAGAGAGATAGTGTCCATTATAAAAATTGTTCGTTTCAACTCATATTTTTCATTCTACCAAGACTTTTTTCAAATAAAACAATATTACTCAGAACAGAATAGAGAATAATTTTTGTCCATTATTTTACCTATTAACGCTTTTTTGTTGCAAAAATTATTGATCTCATCGAATAAGTGTCACGAGAACTTTTATTCCTCTTGTTTTCGTCTACAAAAATGCAAAAGAAAAATGTTTAAAATATTGAACGGTAATGTAATAATTATTTTATAATGAAAATGTAATTAATCGCTTATATCTCGAGAACGCCATAAATTCCAGAGGGGTATCACGCAGATTCGGAATCAGGAGATCAGTCTGAACAAGAATCATTAACAATATTGCATGTCAAACGCGAATCCAACAGAAGTGAGTATGTCGTCCCCTTCGACCACGATACACCTCTCATCGCGAAAGTGCGGAGTTCATCAGTTGTAGGAATATAGTAAATCCGACGTAACTAATTTCAGGTTCCCGTATACGTGCAATCAGCCATATACTTCTATTGAATAAAGCATTGCTAAGTTCAAATTGTATCTCACCTTTTTTTACCCACGTTCAGATCACAGCGAAAAAGGAGCTCAAAAGAGGGGAAATAGGGTAATTTTCTCACGAAAAAGGGGAAAAATAGGGGAAAGATTAAACATTTATTTTTTCATGTCGAAAAGAACAAACAATCTTTTTAGAAGAAATGATATATTTTAAAATAATTTTCAATGATTTTTCAATGATTTTTCAATGATTTCTGCCATTAAAGAATTTATTTTAAAAAAATGGATATACTTAGGTCGTTGGAAATCCATTGACAGTGATATAAGAAAGTACGAGAAAAAATAAAATTAGTTAAATACACAATTTTTATATGTTTAAAATCGTTTTCAAAAATATTTCTTTCCAAGATCTGTCCTTTCTTCCTTACTATAATTAATAATTCCAATGCAAATTTAAAACTATACTCTTCAGTACAGCGAAGTAAAAATGCTAAAATTAATCGACTCGTTTGAGCTAAGGGATAACGATTTGCGGGTCGATATCCAAAACAAGTTAAGACAAAAATTTTGAAATCGTTAAATATCTTCTGTTCTCTTTTTTAAATTTACAATTAAAAATCTTTATAATTCAAATAAAAATGTTGTCTTATTTAGAATTTTTCGAAAATGTACAAAAACATGTTTTTTGGATTGAATCAAACGTGAAATTTCTCCAGCTTGAGCCAGAGAAACATGTTATTATTTTTTATTCATGGGAAACTTTTTTTTCGTGTTGTTTATAACGTTCCAAAATCGCAAAAAAGATGTAATCCCAAAAATCCTAAATCGCGACAAAAATTTTTTTTCTGAAAGAGCAAAATGATAAAATTTTTCTTTGGTTCAAGCTGAATAAATTTCAGGTTAAACATATTCAACTTTTTTTGAAATGCGTGCATATGACTCAATCAAAAAAAAACTTGTTTTTGCACATTCTAAATAAAAATTGTTATTGAACAAAAATTTTATTTTTAAATTTCGTAATATTTGATGATTGTTCACTAGTAAAAGCTGTAAATATAACAAATTTGTCATAATTTTTGAACCAATAGGAAATATTTTCAATTTGAAACCGTTAAATTTGACTAAATTAAAATTTGTTTTCACTTTTGCCGAATGCCAACCCACAAGTTTTTTTCCCCCCCAGCTCAAACGATTTGATTTATTTTAGCATTTTCACTCCGCCCTACTCTTCAGCACTCTTAAACCGTCATTTACCGAACTGAGAAAATACGGTTCAAAGTTGAACTATATTATACTCTAATATAATGCTGTTAAATGTCAAAATAAGTTAAACGGTAAAAAATTAGGCTTGATGAAGAAAATATTAACACAAATTCTAATATTAATATGAATGTGTTTTATCTGGTGTGGAAAATTGGTTTTGCACATGGCGTAATATGAGATTCAAACTTTTTTTTTCTCAGAATCATAGTACGCGATGTCTACAAATTTTATTTTTGATTCGTTTTTTTTGCCTTTTATAACAGATTTCATTGTAACTTAAATTAGACACATAATAAACCGTTTTTAGGTGTTCTACTTAAAAAATTTTTCGCTCGCATAAAAATATATTTTATGATAATATCAAGTTCGAAATAATTTTTAACGATTTTTTTTCTTCAAATAGTTGAGAAGCTATTCAGTAAATAATTTAAGAATTCAAGTAAGTATGCACATGAAAATTTTTAACTGTTTACTTTCTTGAAATTTGAACCTCAACAAAGTTACCAGAGAAATTATGAGAAATAGTTTTAGAAAAAGATATTGTCTCAAGATGAATATTATATTACGTACTAAAGGGAGAAAGACAGCGATTTTCGACGATTGTGAAGATACTAGTTCGACTTTCAATTAGGCATTTCCAATGTTGACGATTGATCAGTTGGATAGCTAAGGGCTAACAGAACTAAAAATTTCCATAACTTCCATAATTCCCAAAAATTTCCAAAAAAATCTTGAAAAATGTTGACAAACCCAAATTTTCCAAAAGTTTTCGAAAATTGCACAATAGATCAGGCTGCTTAACTTAAATTCTTCCCTGGGGCAGAAAGTAGTTGACGTAGCGGAAGGAAAGTAAAGTAGCCTGCCTTTTTTAGTAGCCTGCCACTTTCGATTCGCTACAAACGCGATTTTAAGAATAATTCCTTTTTCGCACTGAAAATTGTGTAACAACATCTTTATTTGATTGTGATATTAAAATTTAATATTTATTTAATTAATAAAATACGTCTGTTGTTGGAAACTACATTTTAAGAGACATAATTTGAAGCCTCTTTTTATTTATCGTATTTAATTTCATTTCAGTTTATTAAGCTCATCGGTCAAAGACCATTTACAGAGCTACAATTTTATACAAGTATTATTTATATACATAGGTACTTCATGCTTAAAAATATTTGCTCAGATGTATATTGTATATCTATTACATGTGTTTTATACTACTATATTTATTGGGCCTCCACGTATAAAACATATTCATGTACCGAATTACAAAATGTGTCGATGGAGGTTACAACCAGGTCTATATCATGTTTAGTTTTCTCATAAAATTGATTTAAATTCGTGCACATAGTGTGCACTGACGATTGGTGGATCAATTTTGGAGAAACATAGAAAAGCTGTTCACTTCTTGTTGTATATGTTGGACCCTGAAACGGTATAATTTGAAGAATTTCAGGACAATCAAATATTCCTCGAATTATTTTAAAGATAAATAGTATGCTAGTATATGTTCGCCTGCCCTCTAATGAGCAAATATTCAATCTTTTCCTTAAATCGGTTAGATCAGAACCAGGTGGAGGATAAGTCCCATGTTGTTTCAGTGTAGAAATTTTATACACCGTTTTTGATAATTTTCAATAGCTTTAATATTATTCTGGAAGTGTGGTAACCAGATTACGGATCCGTACTCCAACTTTGATCTCACCAATGTATTAAAAAGAATTTTAAAAGTAGCAGCGTCTCTAAAGTGTCTGCTTGCTCTAAGCATAAATCCTAGAGATTTATTCGCACACAATAACATTTTGTTGATATGGATTTTAAAAGTAAGGCATGGATCGAATGTTATTCCAAGACCAACTATGGTGAACACTCTCTCAATTTTCACACCCTGGATTTATATTCATAGTCACATGATACTGGTGTGTTGCAGCCTCTGAGAAACGACAGGATTTTACATTTTTGAACATTAAGTTCCAAGTTGTTTACAATACACCAGTTCTCAAATTTATTCAAATTATCATGTCGTGCGTAACATGAGTTGAAATATAATATTGGTAGAGACAATTTAACATCATCTGCATACATATGTGACGTGCGCCGAAGAAAGGGGGCTTACTCTAAAAAAATCGAAATCGAGGTTTTTACACCTTTCGATAGTTTGTGAGTTGCTCTTTTTAATGAAACCATCGAAAAAAATTTCGAGCGTTATTATTGCTAATAATTGAGTTGATAGGTATCCGCGTCTCATCTATACGTCCGTGAGCCGCTTCTCCAACCTATCTCTTTCCTCGTGAAAATGTAGTGGTAAGTGGAGAAGGAAGATTTCGTGAGTCTTCCCTCTCTCCTAAAAGTCGCGTCTATCCGGTCGACTTCGACCGCTCGCCCTGAAAAATCTCACTTTTCAGAGTAAGCCCCCTTTCTTCGGCGCACGTCACATATAATGATGGAAATTTAGCGTGGCCGACAAATCATTAATATAAACCACAAAAAATAGTGGACCTAGGTTTGAGCCCTGTGGTACACCAGATGTTGGCCAGAAAGTTTGAGAAGAGTGTCCACCATATTGTACATACGTTTCCCTAGCTGATAGATAAGAGTGCATAAGTCGAACTACATTAGAGTCAAGATCCAAGGCACTCAATTTCTGTAGTAACGCAACGTGATCTACTTTGTCAAAAGTCTTTAACAGGTCGGTATATATGACATCTACTTGATTATATACCTGTAGTTGTGTCCGGACTAGCTGGGTAAAACATAATAAGTTTGTAAGAGTGGACCTTCGCGGAACAAATCCATGTTGCAGTGGTGAGAGAACTTTAAAGACTGCTGTTGAAATTATGTCATAGATACACACCTCAAATACTCTTGACAGTCCGCAGGAAATTGATATAGGCCTGTAATTTATTATTTCCGATACATCTCCTTTTTTCCATACTAGACATATTCGAGAGCATTTCCAAATTTTCGGGAATTAACCTGTTCTTAGAGATAAGTTAAATATAATTCTAAGGGGTTGTAACTAAAAAATTGCAGCAACACTTAATTAACGTACAAGGGATCTTATCTGGACCAGCAGAATCCTTGTTAGGAAGTTTATTAATTGCTTTCAAAACATTTTTCGAGGTAATTCCAATACTTAGGTAAGAGGGTAATCTATGGGGAAATTATCCCGTTGTGGCAAAAACAAGTTAAACGCTTGGTTCAGTGGTTTGTCTTCCCAATCAGGCAGTAAAAGATTAGTCGGATTCTATACTTGCGAGAAGAACCTAGCAAATGCGTTTACAAAATCAGAAGGATTCGTCAGTTCCACACCCTCGTATCTCATTATACCCGGTATTCTAGAAACTCTTTTTAAATTATTTAAATGAGACCAGAACGAAGAGGGACTGGTTCTAATTTTTTGTTCAATATTTTCATTATATGAAACTAGAGAACATTTAAGGTTAGTTTTAATTATACTCTTTAAGTAAGTAAGTATACGATTAAGCCATTTCCCTTTCAGGGCAGGCGTGACACTACCCGATTCGGGCAGTGTTACTAGGTGGATAGTTTCTTGTAGTAAATAATTACTACAAGTGTGGGCTCACCACACCCACGAAGTAATTTGTTAAATTTAAATAATATGGATCTTTTGTCAAATTATATTTTTTCCAATATTTATGCTTTGTAGTTATATCTTTAATTATGCTTGTTGTGAACCAAGGTGGAAATTGTCTACCAGCGCAATGGTTTTTAAATTTCGGGACATGAGTCTCTAAGAGCATATTTTCCAGAAACGTCCAATCTATATTACTCATAGAAACACACAAGTTGCTTATATCAGCACGCCTGAAGTTTAAATTATTAGAATCGGTGTTATCAATGAAGTTTTTAATGTTTAATGTTGAGTTTACATGTAAATTGAATGTAAGTGAAGGATGGTGTTTATCCTCTGGTATTATTGCAGAGTTACATCTTTTTATAGTACAATGAATGTTTGTTATAATTAAATCGAGATATCGGTCATTATCATTTGGAATATTGTTAATTTGTACAAGTTCATAATATTCGATAAATGACGATAATAACAGAGATTCTCGATTTTGAAATCCCGTTTCACAAAAGTTCTTGTATTGTGGTATGTTAAAGTCACCAGCAATTATCAATTTATGATTCAAACGGTAGTGAGAATTGCTTAGAGTTTCTAAAAATGCTTCAAGAGTGTCCACAGAAAAAGAAGGAGGAATATACAAGGCTAGTATAATATAATAAGTTCCATGGTGAACGAATTTCGCTCCAACAATATTGATTTCAGGAAATTGATTACGAATTGGAGCCAATATTACTTTTGAGTACAGTAATTTAGAATCAAGGGCAAGTAATACACCCCCTACTGTTCTGTGTTCTCGATCATCACGCAACACATTAAATTTTTTGCAATCAAGAATTTCAGAGGAATATGTTGACGGCTTGAGCCATGTTTCGGTGCATATAATAATATCATATAACAATATTTCTTCAGATGTTAATAAAATATCAATTTTTGTATTTAACCCCCTTACATTTTGGTAATACCCTAAAATTTAAATAGTCTTAAAAGTTACCTTGGTTGCCAGTGGCGCTGCGTTAGTTACTCCTGTTGATTTTCTTTTGCCTGAATTATCGGGTTCCCGTTTTTGTAAATTATTTTCAGGTCTTTTCTCCTGCAGCTACTCGATCGTTCAGAGTCCGCTTCATTTGTTTGTATTGCAGTTGCTGGATTGGAGTTTTATCCGTTGAAATTCTTGTGGCTGGAGGCAAATCCTGCAGGTCCGATTTTTTTCTTTTTGAATAAATGCTTTCAACTTGATGGGTCTTGGATGAGAAATTCCTTAGAGTCAGGAGTTTGGGTTGTTTCATCAAGACCAAAAATAATTAAATTTTTCTTACGTTTGCTTCTCCCCTCCATTTCGGAAATGCAGGCTGCCATAAAAATTGGAGAATGGCATTCAGGTGCTGAAGCTTTCTCAATCTTGTTATTCAGTGCAATTACTTTTTTTTTTCATGAGTTTGTAATCGTAGGTCGGGGTCATCTACGTTGCCATTAACTGTAGAGGAATGATTGTTGAGAGATTTTTCAAGATTGTCGATCCTAGAATCAAATTGGTCGATCCTCAAGTTAGTTTTGTCAATATGATCAGACAATATTTTTACATTTCCTGCGAGCGAGTCAACAGAAGACTGTACTTTAGCTAAGTCTTGATGCAGTGTGTCACTTTGATTTTTGATTGCAGGCTCAATGATTTCTTTTATTGCTCTTTTAAGCATGTCGATATCAAAGCTCGATTTGTCCCTATTGTTTTCTACAGGAGAGTTTTGACGGGAGCTGCAGCACCGCGAGTATTTGCCATCTGCCCTTTTTGTTTGTTTTTCGGCCCATTCGCTGTGGTAGATTGTACCACATCCTATACATGAAACTGTTGAACTATCAGATGTTATTATATTCTATTTGCAATGGCCGTAGGAGCACATACTGGAGTATGGAGTAGGCAGCGTAAGCTTCTCTTTCATGTTATCGTTTCATCACCCGACTGAGTCATTTATGTGTACAATGAAAGGTTATGGTTGGACCTATATAGTGATCAAGTTAGCAGTCGACTTTATATTGTCCATGTAGTCTGAACTCTAAGCTATATTATATGCTCTCACTTAGGCCGCTTGCAGGGCAATACTTTTGCTTTCACACGAACAAAGTTCAAGGTGTGATGTTAGAAATTTATGTTTTATTTTTCTTGCCCACATAAAAGCACACTAAATATAAGTGAACTCACATAGAAATCACTATCGCATCCAAATTTATCATTATTGAGACTGTTTTTCTATGGATAGGAGCACAATGCACATCAAACATCTCACATAATAATCACCACGTCCACATTTATAGGCAAAAAAAGTGATTTACCCCGAGATCAGTTGGCGCACGTGTTTACCGTCGAGAGGCCATCTTTATTATTGTATTGTTTTACAAGATATTTATTTCAAATTTTATGAAGCTTATAAAAATATGTATGAAAAAAACGTTAGAAAACCAGTTTAAAAAAAATGAAAAACAAATGATCAAAACGGTAGTCTTATAAAATTAATAATTTTTATTATTTTTGAGAAGTTGTAGGCTCCGGAAGCTACGATCATGGTT
>CAKNYM010021315.1:0-16806 GCA_932195095.1 Andricus curvator | reverse complement strand
AGAATTCATTACAAGTTATTTTTCAGTTTGATCAAACTCGAACTTTAACGATTGTGTGATTGCCATCACTATCTCAAGCGCTTTGATGGGGGACTGCTTGTTCGCCGTAACGCGGGCAAGCCACACATGCTTACTCGTACATACAATTTGTACCCTCTGTTGTTCCCCAAACATGCCACAGATCTAAAAATTTTGGGGGACGTTTTTGCTTACTTTACTCCCCCTACGCCCCTCCAAAAGGAACCAGAGTTCTCGCGGGACACCCTGTATATTTATGTGAATGTTTCCGTGCATTTTATTGCCGAGTAGCTGTTGGCGGAATTTTTCGGTTTCGGTTTTAATTCCATCGGAATCAAACCGAAGAGCATATGACAAAGCCACCGAACACGTCTTCGGGTTGCGGATAGACGGTCCCTGTACAAAGAGTTTCTGGTGAATATCGTTACAATAATTAATAAGCAGTCGCGGACAATTGTTCAGGTTGGTCCCCGAAGGAATAACCCCCAAGCGAGGTGTAACAATCGTGCCGATAGCTGAATGGCACCTGGGTGAGGTGCCTTAAACGGTGACTCTGGGATACCGGGTGCCCTCTCAGAATATGCAGCCTTATCCTTGCATGCGAGGCTCTACAAGGACGAACGAACCCTTTCCCTAGCTGCTCGCGGGAACAACAATGACACCACCAAACCACCAAGAAGTTGTAGATGCGATTCAAAACGATCGAACGCGCAGAACACCCGACAATGGGTCAGCAAACAGTGCCGATCACCCTAGAGTTCGGGGTGCTGAAAATAATTTCGATGGAAACACGACGACGAACCGGCGAAACGCCCACATTGAGTGGACGAATCAACTCAAGGATGAATTGCTAGACAGCTACGATGCCAGCATTAACGCAAAGCTTTAGCATGTTTCTCATCGGTCATTGCGAAATCAACGTGCCTACCTCTCGAAAATTGGATATGTACACGGAGCGCTTCCCCAACCGCTGCTTGAACAAGCTGCAGACGAAGATGAGGAATTGCCATTAAGAACAACCGCGGACAGCAGGCACCTTCTGAGAGATGATCGCGACTTCAGGATAATTAGGAACATTGACATGCAGGTTCCTTCTAAGTCCCAAGAACTGACTGAAATGGATGCGTCCCTTCGTGAGGATATCTCGGAGGAGTCCGAACTCTGGACCATCAATTCATTTCAATTCTCGATCATTCAGTTTTTCGAATTCGAATCGAAGGCTAAAACCGACGATGGATCAAAAGACCAAAAGACGCTTGCATCAACTTAACAATAAGATTGGATGTGCAAGACAGAATGCGTCCCGTGTTCAGTGTGTGTGATTGACTACATAACATTTGGTAGACCATTTACGGAAAGGGTTCGAAAGTTCGCCCAAGAACTGAGGATCTACAATCACACACTGAACAAGTCAAAGCTGCTGACAATCAAGCAGCATAGTGTTGACAAAATACTGGTATTATTTGACGCAAGGAGGAGAATGCAGAAAAGGGAGAGATGGGTCAGGGAGAATCAACAGTTTCTCGCTGACCCATAGCGCCTCTTCAGCGATCTCCCTGTTTCTGTCAGAAATCCCCCTAAGCCCAACGAGATACAGACTTTTTGGAGAGAGGTATACAAGATCCCGAAAACACTGACATTGAAAGAAAATACTGATATCATCCGCTTCAAGAAGTTTTGCGACAACCTCATAACATCTGAGGAGGAATGTCTATCAATCACTGCCGAAGAGGTGAAAAAGCACTTAGGGGCACGAAGAACTTTTCCGCTGCAGGACCAGATGGTATCAAAAACTTCTGGTGCAATAAGTTTACTTCTATACACAAACATCTGGCCCGCATATTCACTTCATATTTAAAGTCGGAAACGCCCATTCCGCACTGGCTGGTGTTAGGACGCACTTGTAACTTGTCCAACCCAGAAATCTATACATACCTGGGCGTGCGTCAAAGCCGCATTCAGGACGTAACATCAGTAAAGGAGTTTCTCCGAAGCAGATAGAATTTGATCAGAACCTTTTTTATAAGCTTCTGATAATGATGTATTTACATAATTAGTATCCCAGTTTAATGTTTCCCCTGGATTATGTACTATGACCTTTATTCTAATTTTTATAACTTTATATTAATTGCAATTCTAACCTCAATATTTTATTAAACGTTTACCTATTGATTAGTTGAGCGCCATCTAATTTTTCCTAAAAAAATTAGAAAAATGTGTACGTATACTGATCTGGCTGAAGGCCCATAATAGAATTAAGAGGTTAAGGTCATTATGTTAACTAATCCGCACGACTAGCTCATTTACCTAAATGCGGAAGAGGGGAGAGGTCAGGGGTGACGTCACACGACACATGAATAAATCCACTCAGTTCTTTTCAACATTTTGTATAATTTAAACTAACTTCCGTCGAGTACATTTCGAATCATAAATTATTTACGAATCCGTTCAAAAGTAAATGCAACAATTCTAACTAGGCGCGAGTCACCGAATTTTTCGAGATAATAAGACAAATTGCAGCGATTAAGAAACACCCGACAAGGCAGTGATGTATTTTGGCAGCGTGGCCATTTTCTAGTAGCGAATTATATCCATGGTTTATTAGCGAAAGTCAAACTCACAAACCCGAATAATGATTACGAATTCTACTGCATAACCTCGTTAAGGCGAGTTCAATTTACTCTGAATAAGTTACTCAGAACCGACACGAGTGTCGACCGCTTTATACGTCCGTGGATTCGCGCCAAGGTGACATGGGGACGTTAGACCATCGGCACTCGGCTAGGCTCGGAGAATCCACTTAATCTACCTAATTTCGAGCTCAACGTAATGATATCTCACGTAAAATCAGATATCGAACACACCCCTCCCTTCAAATGTCTCTTAACACACGAGAAGAATGACCGCGAGCCAACGAACGATTAGTGAAGGTTACACATTTGATCGACACGACTCACTGATCCATAGGATGCCGATTACCGAACGAATCGACACCCTCACGAGTTCAAAATTCTTTTAATTAAGCGAGAAAAATAAGAAACCAATACCTGTGACTCTCCTTCTACCTCTCAAGGACCCTCGTCCGGTCATCTTGTCCGTTAATCTTTTGGACAGTTGACTGCCGATTATCAATTCTACTGCGTATAGGAGACGCCAGACACAGAATGAGAATTTTCGGTACTCGCTTCCGCCTTCCTCGCTAAAAACCGGAAAGACGCTAGTGCGCATGACATTATTCGTCGGCCGGACATTAATACGAGTCTTAACTATAGATGGCCGCAGCTGTACTATATCCAGCCCTTCTCAGTTTGCCGACGGACGTCGACTGCAGCGCCATCGTTCCGACTGACTAGCAGACGAATTCGTGACTAGACTCGCTCGCTCCCGTTTGTTTAAAACCGGGCCGCTGGAACCTGGACGTCTTTCCCCCTGGCTCAGATGTGTCCGGGACTCTCTTCCAGACAAGAGCCAGGGTTCCTCGTACTTCGTGGAGTGTGTGTCGTGTTCGTGTCGCTCGAGTCGCCGGGCCACGTGGTGATGTGTTTTGTGTGTTGGCTCTTTTACACGAGGCACGTGGTGTGAATCATATGAAAAAAAAACAATAAAAGAAAAGCAGTATGATCAGTGTTTAGAAGTTTTTCTGTGAGCAGCCCAGAGTCTGGCGATTTTTTTTCTGCGGATCAGGTGAAATCGAGGACTTAACCCCCAAAATCAGGTGACAGTTTATTTCCATATTTCAGAATTTACGTGGATTTTTCAGCTACACGAGCATAATCCGCTCCCGCCAAACAATCCTTACTGTTCACAGACAGCTTATTAAAGGTGATTCTGTGTCTGGCGATTAGTCATTTTTGTTTGAAGTTTTTATAAAATTTTGATTATTTTGTGCGTGTAGTAAATACCACATCACAGTACTTAGAAAAGTATGTAAGAAAAGCATGTTAGACTGAACAAATCGACGCGAACGAGAGAACCCAAACAACCATAACCCAAAGAAGCGAAGATTAACGAACCAAGCAAGACGATCAAACCCAATGAACCCGACCAATTCAAACGAGTCAACCCAAACAGACAATAAACTAAACGAACGAACCCGAACGAGCGAAACCAAACAAACCAATCCGAACTGGCGAACCCAGACGAATTAATCTGAAAAAGCGAACCCGATCGAACAACCCAAACGAGTCAAATCAAACAAACCATAATCTAAATGAGCACCCTTGAACAAACCATTTAACCAACCAACCCCAACGAGCGAACCCGAAATAACCAATCTGGACGAGCGAACTCGAACAAATCAACCCTAACGAGCGAACCTGACCGAACCAATCCGAACGATCAACGCCAAAGAAACCAACCCGACTGAACCAACCCAAGCAAACCTGAACCTAAACGGGCGAACTGAAACGAATCAAACTCAACGAAGCAAACTCTCGTTTCAGTTGGTTCGCTCGTTTGGGTTGTCTACATTGATTAAGTAAATTTATTACTATTAGCTAATTGTATGTAATTAATCATACTATTATCAATATATATCGCCGACGGCGATACCACGCTGGGAACACCAGTTCTCGTAAGATCACTGAAGTTAAGCATTGTTGGGCGCGGTTAGTACTTGGATGGGTGACCGTTCAGGAATACTGCGTGCTCTTGGCCCGTCGTGGGTATGGTGGGCCCACATTGGTAGTAAATATCCACCTAGAAACACTACCCGCATCGGGTAGTGAGGCAATGTACTTTCGAGTTCGAACTGCTAATCAATTTTTTTTTTTATTATCAATATTATTATTTAATCATTAATCAATTGACCGGTTTGGTGCAGTAACGGTGTTCTTGCATTTTCAGAAGTCACTTGTTCTTCATTTGTTCTGCATGAAGTAAAAACGAAGGTACATCGTTATTGCACATAACCGCTTGTTAACTGTTCTGAGATTTTAAAAAATGAGAAGCAAGTTTTTAAATTCAATTGATCATCTTTATTTCCACTTGCTTAGTTTTCGTCTTATCAAATGCTTTCTATACTTTTTGGTTTCTTCAAGGATCTTAGCCGTTTTTGGATTTTTCATGGTGCGATTTAAAATGCCTAATTACTCGTCAAATGAAATGGTCGACATTCTTCTAATTTTATGAAGATGTCAGCGCAATTACAAAAGAACAGCTGCATTTTACTGCTATTCGAAAAATTGAGAAACTTTGTCGGAGAGGAAATACTATTCGCCGACAACGAAGAAGATACGATATGAACGATTAAGCGATGAATGTTCACTTTCTGGTACTTTTAGCAATAGTCTATTTAAACCCACATGTATCGCTGAATTACCAAATAGACTGCTGGATGATGTTTGAAAGCTGCTAAGTTTCATCCTTACAACATAAACCTAAATCAAGCTTTAAGTGAAAATGATCAGCGAACAGCTACTACTTTGTGAGTAGGCATTACAACAACTACAACATAATCGAGATACTTTCTAGTACGTTTTGTTCAGTGACCAGGCTACTTTTCGTAGTAATGGAACGTTGAATAGGCATAATAGCCATTATTGGACCCCAGATAATCCTCACTGAATGTAAGGGATTGACCACCAAAACCGTTGGGGCCTCAATGTCTGGTGTGGCATTGAAATCGCTATCTGATTGGTCCCTATTTCTTAGACGGTACAGTTATGGTGAGAATTGCTTACAGTTGCTGCACACAATTCTCCCTATTCTAATGAAAGACGTTGACATAGAAACAAGGAGGAGAATGCGAGTTTAACACGATGGCGCAGGTCCTTATTATGCCAATATTGTTTAAACATATCTGAACTACGCCTTCGCCAATTAATGGATCGGCAGAGGAGGTCCGGTTAGTTGACCAGCAAGATCACCAGATTTAACTTCACCTGATTTTTATTTGTGGGGGAATATTAGGGACGTTGTTCATCGCGAAATACCAAGAACAAGAGAGAAAATGTGACGTGGAACGAAGAAACAAGCCTTAAGACCGAAAAATCGATTTTCCGGTTTTTATTCATTCTGAATAATGAAGATTTCCCCTATTGAATAAAAAAATCACCATTGCTTCTCGATCAAAATTGAATTTTCTAGAGCTCAAAGTTGTGAGGTGATTTTATTTTGTTTAAACATGCGATGCGACACTGTCAGCCCCTACGCGAACTAACCAATATGGCAGTGGATGACATATTAAATACACGTAAAATACAACACGAAACCCAGCAAAAACATAACGTTTAACTGTAATGATCGTCCAACTGAATAAATAATTGCTGTAATAAGTAGCTCTGATGAGCAAAATACTTCCGAGCTAAAAATTATTTGCTCCAATAATGATATTTGCACGTCAATATCGAAAATCAACAAGTTTCGGAGGTTGTTGCGCCAATCCTTGTAGACTCCAAAAAGAATAAAAACCTCAATTTAGGTTTTCATAGAGTGCCAAAGCTTGGAAGTGTTAAAATAAAAAGGCGAAACTTATTTGGAACAATTGAAGTTGCAGACAAACACAGTGAGTGGTTGCGTTCAAATGTGAAAGATTATAACGTCAACAATTTACTTGTCTGCTCCTTGCATTTTAATGAAAATGATTATTGGTTTTCAGGTTGGTATACTAAATATTAATTAAATAAATAATATTTAATATTATTGAATAACGAAAATGTAACCGTTATGATCTTCTGCCACCATTAATTAACAACCTTCCTGTTGTTTCGTGTGGTTCTGAATTTAAAGCATGGTTCGAAGACACATTAAATATATTTCAACTTTTTCGAGCGTTTTTATGGTAGCTCCGCACATTACAATCATACCAGAATTGAGAATATTTTGTCCTTCAATCATATTTCTGGATGCAGGTGCAGCTGTTGCGTAACTACACAAACTATCTAAGTCCAAAAATACGATTTTCTAAACTTAAACACACTTTTTAATTAAATTATTGCTAATACTCCACATTATCCATATGGCTCCCGCGGCCATGTTTATGACACCGCAGCGCCCCTCTTGGCGCGATGGAATGTGTTCATTCCCAATTCGCATCGCGCTCGACTCTTGCACCAACGCTCTCACGCGTCGTGTCTGTGTGATATATCGAAGCTCTAATACATTTGACTCGGTTGATCACGACTCGATGCGCGCGACTACACAGTTTTTCCTGATAGTTTCTCCAGGCACAATCGATATATTCAACGGGAATGCAACAAATAATTTGATAAATATTGCGCAAATTACAAAATATAACGAAAAATTCCTACGTACATAAAAAACAATGTGAATTCATTCAATGTGATGTGCAAATAAAACAGGGAATATTTTTCGTAAATGAATGTTTACTGAACAAAACAGCAATGAATTAAACCGTCGCGAAGGGGGTATACAATTATTTTGCAGCTTATTATTCTGAATTAATTACATTTAACAATAAAAAACTTCACATTTTAAAAATGATTCTTTTATTTTTGAGATGTTACACTTTCGTTGTGCAAAACTATATAAATTATTATTAGTTTTATAATAATTTTTTGCAAAAACTTTCTGCAAGATTTAAATTTTTACGTGCAGACATTCAGGAAAGAACTATTGCGGCTCGCGTTTCTGAAGGACGCCACTGAGTCCTACATTGCGACTATATCCAAATTACTGAATCCAAAGATTTCACGAAGAAGTTTGTGAATGTTTGTGAAATCCTGGGGAAATCATTTAAATCTGCGTGAATTCCTTCTGTAATCTTTGGAAATCTTTGCGAAATATTTGAAATGTTTAAAAGATGTGTTACAATATTTGTGAATATATTTACTTTTATTCTATTTTATGTATTATATTTCTTTGTGAAATCATTTGAATCTATTATTGATAAAGTCACTGAAATCTTCGTGAAATCTTTGGGAATTCATTCAAATATTTGTGAAATCTTTCCAAAATGTTAGCGAAATATTTGAAATATTTTTAAAATATTGGGTAATATTTGGTACTTGAAGTCTTTGTGAAATCTTTTGAATATAACCGAATTCTTTGCGAAATCTTTCAAACATCATTGAAATCTTCTAAATCGATCGTAAATCTTTGCGAAACCTTCCACATTTTTGCGAAATCTTTGGATAATTATCGAAAACTTTGTGCAATTTTTGAAATGTACCTGAAATCTGTACGAAAATTTTAAAATGTTTGTGAAATCTTTGAAAAACTTTAAAATATTTCTGAAACTTTTCGTAATATTTGTGAAATTTGCGAATTGCTTAATATTACTCGATTTTATAATAACTTGTTGGTTAATCATCGATCAGGTAATTAATTAATCCGATGTGTAATTATCTGGTTTCTCTGCTTTTGCTTTTGTCTTTCTATGAAGAGAAAACAAGACAACCCGTCGATAATGAATACACGCATGAACGCAGTAATTGTCAATTAAGTAATTAATTATCATAGTTTATTTATATAATAATCAATGCATTAAGCACAAAATACTAAATTAATTAATTAAGTAATTCTTTAGTTACTTTATATTGCTAAATTGTATACTAATTCATTGATTAATAATCAATTACGTAATTAATTAACTAATCCGATGTGCAATTATCTGATTTCCTTGCATTTGCTTTCGTCTTTCGACAAAGACGAAACTAAATCACCCGCCGACATTTTTCGCGCCGTAATTTTGATTGGCGGCGCGACGGCGCACGGCCTTCTTCGCTTCTCGGCGGCGGCTGGGCGGCGTGATAGTCTAATTTAGTTTTTCTTTTGACATACAGCCATCAATTTCCAGCCTAAGATATTTATTTAAATCGGTTTATTTTAACTCCTAATTGGTCGCAGGAATTTCCGCAACAAATCAAAAGCCACCGGATCAGCTGGCGGAAAGAAATCCGGTACCATGTAAACCCAAGATTACGTCGGCGCGCCGATTCGCCGCCCCGCCGACGGCGCCGAATTTGAATCAGCGGCGGCGCGGTTTTGAAGCAAATTGGCCGGCGGCGTAACCGTCTATAAATTACTGAATTGAATAATCAATTTATTATTCATCCTTGAATCTGCTTTTGTCTTTGGATAGAGACCAAACTAAATTACCAGCCGACAATGAATACACACATGAATGCAGGAATTGTCAATTAATTATTAAATTAATTATTAGCGTTTATTCACATAATAATTAACTTATCAATCATCGATCCATTACTTAATTAAGTAATTGTTCGGTTAATCAATTGATTAATCACTTATTATTACTCAATTGTATAGTAATGAATTGATTACTCAACTATTGAGTAATTAATTAATTATTCCGATGTGTGATTACCTGATCTCCTCGAATCTGCTTTTGAATTTCGATAAAGACCAAAGTACATCACCCGCTGACAATTAATACTGTTACAATCTCTAAAATTACGCAAAACATGGATCGATGCAATTTTTATTAGCTGATAAAATTTGAAAACGATATATTTTGAAAAAAAATGAAAAAAAAAGGATTAGGAAAATCGGTCAATATTCTCAATATTGAATGTAACCTTAAAGCGAATGCAAAATTACCAAAACTCCCAACAGAAATTGAACGGATTAACCGATTTTTTTCTATCTTTTTTTAATCGTCTCGTCATTATGTAATGAACCTAATGCAGCATATTAAAATTCAGTTTCTTAATATTTTAATAATTATTAATATCGTTCAACCGGCTCGAATCGTGTAACGCTCTAACAATAGGAAGGTCGGGTGAGTTATGACTGACCCCCTGGGTTCCAGTATCGTCGAAAAATTTTACACTCCAACATCCTGCTGTGCTCTTCAAATTGGGACCGCCTGTTGTCGGTTCATCATGGATACTTGCCCGTTGGCGGATTGCTCGTTTCCAGGCGCATAAATGAAGCACATTTTCGATTAATTGAAAAAAAATACCATTTTTCAAAAAAGGGCACTAATAGCTTGTGTATTATGCCATTGAGATTATGTGGTTAAAATATTACATCGAACAATTCATCCTTGTAGGAGGAAACATGTCATTTGTAATACATGCCCTAAAAATCAAGCCAGAGGAAGCGCCTTAACTAACGTCGAGCGCGAGGTTTGACGCCGAGGATAATTGTGGCCATTCGGTGGCCTAGGTCGAATGTCTGCCTTCAAACTCGACTGTCGAAAAGCCGGCTGAACTCGGGAGGTGGCTTTCTGCAGTTTTCCTATCCTCTCGCCAAATGTCCGTGCAAATGCGAGTACTTCTAATAAAGTCGCATGCAGCTGCGGGTTATCACAAGTTGTGATTAAATCCATACATTTTAAAAATAAAAAGGCATAGTACAATATATATTAATACCGGTTATATGTTCGATTGAGTGCTGAATCACAGTAAAATATATGGAAAAATATATTTCAACAGATAAATTATTCCAGAAAATCTTGATTAAGCAAAAGAGATTATTAAAGTCCTGAAAGAAATTAACCAAAATAAAAAAGACTGCAATTAATGAAAAGGAAAGTTTTTACCATTATGTATGCTTTTTTAATTCTTATTGAATGTATAGTGCATCTATTTGCTTACAAAAATGAATTTGTTTAAAATATTTCAATGGTTTCGACTTTAATATTATAGTTCAGATAGAAAAGTTGTATTTATTATTAAATAGGTTATAGCTGAATGTATGTTTTTATGTAAACTAAAAAATAGTCAAACTCTGAATTTTCTTATGAAAATTATTTGAATAAATAATCATTGTTGTAAATTTTCAAAGTATCGTAGGAAAAAGTTGTTAGAAATACATTCTTTGTTGATTCCGTAAACAAATTGAGCCTATTCTTTAAAATATGGTCAAACTCTCAATTTGCTAATGAAAATTGTTTCAATAATTAATAAATCTTTGAAATTTAAAAAGCATAATAGAAAAAAGTCATCGGAAATATATTTAGTTAATTATGTAAAAAATTGACCCTATTCCTTGAAAAAAAGCCACACTCTGAATATATTTCTGAAAATTGTTTAAATAATTAATGATTAGTGTACATTTCAAAGTATCATAGGAAAGAGTTATTTGAAATACATTCTTTATTGATTCCGTAAACAAATTGACCCTATTCCTTGAAAAAAAGCCACACTCTGAATATGTTTCTGAAAATTGTTTAAATAATTAATGATTAGTGTACATTTCAAAGTATCATAGGAAAGAGTTATTTGAAAAACATTCTTTATTGATTCCGTAAACAAATTGAGCATATTCGTTCAAAAATAGCCAAATTCTTAATTTTTTAATCGAAATTGTTTAAATAATTAAAAATTCTTGTAAATTTACAAAGCAAAATAGAAAAGAGTTATTAGAAATACATTGTTTATTGATTCCGGAAACAAATTGAGCCTATTCTTTAAAAAAAAGCCAGACTCATAATTTGTGCATGAAAATTGTTTAAATAATTTTAAACTCTTGGGAACTTGCAGAAAAATTTTCATGCAACTTTGGAAAAAAAAACTGTAAAATGTCAAAGCGTACAAATTTTCATAGAAATATATAGCAAATGATCTCGACTCGAGAAGAGTCCAGGTGTCAAGCCATTTCGAGCGCGTATAGCACTCGGATAGGTTAACATCTGCGACGTACGACCGGGTTGTGTATTCGCTGCGTTTTAACTCATGTCTTGCGGGAGGTTTCACGCTGAGGATAATTGTGGCCATTCGAAGTAGGTCGAATGTCTGCCTTCAAACTCGACTGTCGAAAAGCCAGCTGAACTCGGGAGGTGGCTTTCTGCATTTTTCCTCGCCTCTAGCATAATATCCAGGCAAATGCGAGTACTTCTAATAAAGTCGCATACAGCCGCGGGTTATCACTGGTTGTGATTAACTTCATACAGAGATTCTAAGCCCACCTTAGTAAAAGACAAATTTTCACAGGCCCATACACAGTGAAGTTGAATCGTCTGGCGGTAAGCAACGAGGATAACCTGTGTATAGACCTCTGTTTCACCGGAATTAAAAAAATAAAAAGGCATAGTACAATAGGTAATAATACCAGCTATGTGCTCGATTGAATGCTAAATCACAGTAAAATATATTTCAAAAGAAAAATTATTCCAGAAAATCTTGATTAAGCAAAATATCATTCAATTGAAGATATTACTGAAGTTCCGATTTTAATATTATAGTTCATATAGAAAAGTTGTGTTTATTATTAAAAAAGGTATAACTGCATGTATGTTTTTATGTAAGCTAAAAAATAGTCAAACTCTGAATTTTTTAATGAAAATTATTTGAATAAATAATCATTGTTGAAAGATATTTATAGTTAATTATGTAAAAAATTGACCCTATTCGTTGGAAAATAGGCCAATTCTGAATTTGTTTATGAAAGTTGTTTAAATAATTAATAATTCTTGTAAATTTAAAAAAGATAGTAAAGTGTCATCGGAAAGACAATCTTAGTTGACTCCGTAAACAAATTGTGTCTAAAGAACAACCCAAATTCTGAATATGTTTATGAAAATTGTTTAAATAATTAATAATTATTGTAAATTTTCAAAGTATCATAGGAAAGAGTTATTTGCAAAACATTATTTATTGATTCCGTAAACAAATTGAGCCAGTTCTTTAAAAAATAGCCAAACTCTTAATTTATTCATAAAAATAGTTTAAATAATAATTCATTTTTGGGAATTTGCAGAGCATTATAGCAAAAAGTCACCGAAAAGATATTCTTACTTAATTCTGTAAAAAATTGAGCCAATTCGTTGAAAAATAGCGAAACTCCTAATTTTGTAATCGAAATTGTTTAAATCATTAAAAATTATTGTATATTTTCAAAGCATAGTAAAGAGTCGCCGGAAAGGCAATCTAAGCTGACTCCGTGAACAGATTGTGTCTATTCCTTTAAAAAACCCAAACTTTGAATATGTTTATAAAAATTGTTTAAATAATTAATAATTATTGTAAATTTCCAAAGTATCATTGGAAGAGTTATTTGCAAAACATTCTTAAATGATTCCATAAACAAACTGACTCTAATATTTAAAAAATAGCCAAACTCTTAACTTGTTTATCAAAATTGTTTAAATAATAATTCATTCTTGGAAATTTGCAGAGCATTATAGCAAAAAGTAACCGGAAAGATACTGTTACTTAATTCTGTAAAGAATGGAGCCTATTCGTTGAAAAATAGTCAAACTCGAAATTGTTTAAATTATTATTAATTCTTGTAAATTTACAAAGCAACATAGAAAAGAGTGATCGGAAAGACATTCTTAGTTGAATCCGTGAACAAATTGTGCCTATTTATTGAAAAAAGGCAAACTCTGAATATCTTCATGAAAATTGTTAAAAGAATTCATAATTATTGTAAATTTGTAAAGTAATAACGTAGGAAAGACTTATTATAAATACATTCTTTTTGGTTCTGTAAACAAATTGAGCCAATTCTTTAAAAAAATAGACTAACTCTGGATTTGTTTATGGAAATTTTTTAAATAATTAATCATTCTTGTAAATGTACATAAGCAACATGGAAAAGAGTCATGAGAAAGACTTTTCTTAGCCTCATAGAAAAAAGTAATCGGGAAAATATTCTTTGTTAATTCTATAAAAAAGTGTAGCTTATTCGTTGAAAATAGACAAAATCTGAATTTGTAAAGCAACATAGAAAATTGTATTCGGAAAGACATTTGTAACGGTTGGAATCTACAGGATATCAAGTATAGGTAGACAGTCTATACGAGCGATGACCATTTGATCAGTCATACCTATATCTATATACATACATAGCAATGAGAAGTAGGTGAGGGCTGACTAGTGCGAGCAGCTACCACTAGAAAGCGCAGGGCGCTTCTCCCGAAAGTAAGCTCATTTAAAACGATTTTAAGAAGGCGAACGAGTAGTAAGTAGATCACCACCAGCGGGTGAACAGCCCATTAACCGTTCCAGCGGTCCCTTGCCAGGTTCGCCTTCTCTTCAGCACTGCTGCACCAGAAATGAAGACGCTGCACAGCTTTCGGCAATGAACTAAGATATGTTTTTTTTACATGCACGGTGTATGCTACTCCAGCTGCCGTAATTCAATCTAGGTACGCCACCTCGGCTACAGAAATAATTTTTTGTTTCTGTTTTTCGGGTACGCCACACAGTGGGCTAAAGTGAAAAAGTTCGTGACAAAATCGTAGAACTTTCGAAAGGGATGACCTAGAGATGGATTTTTTTTAGATTGACAGATGAATAACTACAGAATAGAGGAAAAATACGGAGAAGCTGAAAATATTTTTTTTTACCTTGAAAATCTAGGTTAAATTTAACATTTTTTGGCCAAAAAGTTGTATTATTGGATACCATGGGCGCTTATATATTATATTAGATATGTTACAAATATATTCTAATAGATTTCGTTATGCCGAATCCAAATATGGGCTTTAAATCAGCCTAGGACTTCCTGTTTGTAAAAAAATGCAATTGAATTATCTATTTTAAACCTTCATGGCATGAATGATTTCCACAAATGTAAATTTCACTATTTTTCGTATTAAAGGGGTTTTCGGGTCGACGAACTGGAATGCAAAATAAAAAATGGCGGATCCAATATGGCCGACCAAAGTTGTAAGACCGAGCTGATATGACTGCAAATTACTTCAGGGGGGGTTTTCGGGTACTTCATTTCGAATCTGAAGTCAAAATTTCAAAATTCAAAATGAAGGATCCAATATGGCGGAATGTTATTGTGAGAATATAACCGATTTTATTCAAAATCGTTACTTGGGGTTTTTTTATGTCGTCGATTTCAAATATATAGTGAAAATTAAAAAATTTTATGAGTTGAATTTTCATTTTAATTTTAAATGTCTGATTCAACATTTTTGAATTTTCACTATATATTTGAAATCGACGACATAAAAAACCCCAAGTAACGATTTTGAATAAAATCGGTTATATTCTCAGACTGACATTCCGCCATATTGGACCCTTCATTTTGAATTTTGACTTTAGATTCGAAATCAGCGACCCGAAAACCCCCTCTGAAGTAATTTTCAGTCATATCGGCTCGGTCTACAATTTTGGTCCGCCATATTGGATCTGACATTTTGAATATTGATATTTTGACTTTAGATTCAAAATCAGCTACCCGAAAACCCCCCGAACAGTAATTTTCAGTCATATCAGCTCGGTCTTTTACAATTTTGGTCTGCCATATTGGATCCGCCATTTTGAATTTTGACATTTTTATTTTGTATTCCAATTCGACGACCACAAAACCCCTTTAATACGACAAATGGTGAAATTTACATTAGTGGAAATCATTCATGCCATGAAGGTTTAAAATAGATAATTGAATTGCATTTTTCTTACAAACAGGAAGTCCTAGGCTGATTTAAAGCCCATATTTGGATTCGACATTACGAAATCTATTAGAATATATGTGTTTCATATGTAATATAATATCTGAGCGCCCATGGTATCCAATAATACAACTTTTTGTCAAAAAATGTCAAATTTAACCTAGATTTTCAAGGTAAAAAATGTATATTTTTAGCTTACCCGTATTTTCCCTCTATTATGTAGTTATTCATCCGTAAATTAAAAAAAAAATCCGTCCCTCTAGGTCATCCCTGTCAAAAGTTCTACGATTTTGTCACGAACTTTTTCACTTTAGCCCACTGTGCGCCATCTCGGCCCTGAAAAAATTTAATTGATTTTGTTTTTTGGGTACGCCACCTCGGCTCTTAAAAGCTCAATCTGGTATTTTCTGGGAACGCTATCTCGGCTCCAGATTCTGATATTTTATTCTGTATTTTATGTGATTTAAACGAGTTTCCTCCAGCTGAATCCTAGTTCGCCATCCAGGCATAGGTTCGGTTTTCCATTACTGTCAATAATGTACGCTATACAAGATATTTTTCGCCAACCTGTCTCGGTGCACGCTGTCTAGGCTGCCGAGTTTGAATCTCATTCCCAGGTGAACGCTACTCAAGCTGCCCAAACTAAAAACGATCCTCTCATACGGTGTACGCTATTCAAGCTACATTGTTCCTGTAATGCTCTAATAACAAGACTGATTATTACTATGTATAAATAATACTTACACCCTTAGGAAACTCGTAAAACCAACACGAAAGACTGAGAATTGTGATCAAATACTACGAGTTCTAGAATTATATTCTATCGAATAACCAAATTTATATGTGAAATAGGACATTAGGAATTCGATTTTTATAAAATGATATTGAGATCAATAAAATAAGTTTCTTAGTGTAAAACTGTCTGATTCAATCTGCGTTTGCATGCCCTGGGTCTTTAATTTACAAATTACTTAAGCATAAAATTTTTAATTGAAATTTGAACTCTTCACACATTCTTAGTTCACTCCGTAAAAAAAATTGCGCCTATTCCTTGAAAAATAGCCAAGCTCTGAATATCTTGATGAAAATTATTGAAATAATTAATAATTATCGTAAATGTGCAAAGTATCGTAGAACAGATTTATTGAAAATACATTCTTTCTTGATTCCGAAAACAAATTACGCCTATTCTGTAAAAAAATAGCCAAACTCCTAACTTGTTTATGAAAATTGTTTAAATAATTAATCAATCTTGGAAATTTGCAGAGCATTACAGAAAAAAGTAATTGGAAAGATATTCTTAGTTAATTTTGTAAATAAATTGAGCCTATTCATTGAAAAATAGACAAACTCTTAATTTTTTCTTTGAAATTGTACAAATAATTAATAATTTTTGTAAATTTACAAAGTAACATAGAAAAGAGTCATCGGAAAGACATTCTTAGTTGACTCCGTGAACAAATTGTGCCTATTCCTTGAAAAATAGCCAAACTCTGAATGTCTATAAA
>CAKNYM010021303.1:0-13783 GCA_932195095.1 Andricus curvator | reverse complement strand
CAGTTGAATTTTCAACCCAGAAAGATGACTTTTCTACCATAAATGATCGATTTCAAACTAAATAGGTAAATTTTCAACTAAAAAAGATTTTTTTTTTAACAAAAATGGAATTTTTAAAATTTTCAGTTGAAACAATAAAAATTGGTTAAAAGTAGGCGTCGAGCGCCTACAAGGAAGGGTTTCGTAGCCTATTATGACGTTAATGTTAAACCTGTTGAATTATACCAAAAAATACGAATTTTTAACCAAATAGTTGATTCTACAATTTTTTTTAAAGTAGTTAAACTTTAGACCAAGCAGTTGATTTTTCATCCAAAAAATACGAATTTTCAAAAGAACAGTTAAATCTTCAACTAAAACAGATTAATTTTGAACCAAACAATTGAATTTTCAACCAAAGAGGATTAATGATTAAATTTCTACCAGAAAAGAAGAATTTCCAACAAAATACATTCATTTTCAGCCAAAATGTTGAATTTTCAACTAGAAAAGATCAATCTTATATTTAAAATATCATGATTAAACCAAAAATGGAAAAGTTACATTTTCAGTTTTAAAAATTTATTCTTAATAACAACAAAAAACGAATTTTCAACAAAACACTTACATTTTCAACGAAAGAGATGAATTTTCAAATAAAATGATGAATCTTAAACAAAAAAAATGAATTTTCACAAAAGAGTTCAACCCAAAAGATGATTTTTTAATCAAGAAGATTAATTTTCTAAAAAAGGAATACTTAAATTTTCAGCGAAAGAGATGAATCTTCAACCAAAAAAATGAATTTTTAGGAAAGTAGTTCAACTTTCAAACAAGCAGTTCAATTTTTGTCCAAAAAATATGTTTTTTTAACAAAATAGTTATATTTTCAACAAAATACTTAGATTTTGAACCAAATAGTAAAATATTCACCCTCGAATTAGTAACGTAGTTTATGGATGGCCCCTAACTGTAATGTGTTACTTTTGAGTGTAAAGGCTATTTTTGAGTAATAAAAATTTATTAAAAATAATAAATTTTAATATTGACGAGTTTTACAACGTCCTTTAAAGAATTAATAGAGCTATTAAAATAAATCTAAAATTTCTTTAGTATATCATAAATGGGACAATTTCATTTTTTGACATCGAGTAATATAGCCCATAATTCACCAAATGAACCATGAAAACGAATAAACTTTTTATTTATTTAGACTACCCTAATTCTATTGGGATTCATCTCGTTTAGTTCGAAATTTAACTATTTAATTGAAAATTTAATTATTTTGTTGGAAATTCATCTTTTTTTCTTCCGGGTTCAAAAATCATATTTGTGAATAAAAATGCAACTGTTTTTTTGAATATTGAACTCTTTTGTTATAATTTTTTTAAGATTTATCATTTTAGTTAAAAATTTATCTCCTTGATTGAAAATTTAGCTATTATGTTGAAATTTTTCTTTTCTTCTTGTTTTGTTGAGAATTAATTATTTTGACTGAAAATTAAAATATTCCATTTTTTGTTAGAAATTGATTTTACAAATTGAAAATTGTTCTACTGTAGTTGAAAATTGAACTATTCGTTTAAAAATTCAATTATTTTGTTATAAACATAATTATTTTGTTGAAAATTCAAGTATGAAGATAAACCGTTCTGTGACATTTTTACTGTTTTCTTGAAAAATGTCGGGTCATCTTTTTTGGTCGAAAAAACGCAGAATAAACGTGAAATCCGTGTTTAGCCAACCGTTAAACAAAATCATCCAAAATGCTATCCGATTCTTCATTTCTATAAAATTAATAAAAATAATTTTTTTTTACGTCTATTGGGGTTTTTCTTATAAATTTTTTTTTTAGAAATTATACAGTTATTATTTACATGATAAACATTTTTCCTCCATTTTTTCTGAAATCATTTTAATTTTATTCAAAACCAACCAAACTAGTAAAGAATCTTTTAAGGAATAAAATCAGCACATATATTTATATTACAGAATTAACTAAAAATTGTAATCAGTACATTTTTCTCGATTTCATCAATCAGTTAAAAAATAGCGAAGTTTTGAAGTGAACCGTTAAAGTATCGATTAACACGAAAGAAACCATTTAGGATATCTTGGAAAATCAGATAAGTTTTAGATTCTTTAAATGAGTTTTAATTTAAATAAAAAAGACACAGACATGCTGAGCTATTTTTAAATTTACGTTTCGCAAAATCAATATTTTAACCTTCTTCAAGCTACGAAGAACTTCACTCATTTGAAAATCTAAATAAAATTAACACTCGGATAGAGAATACGCATTTTGCGTATATTATAATTTTATAACTGATAACAATTGATGGGTTTTGTTGATAATTCGTCTTCTTTGGTAGCAAAAATTAATCTTCTTGGTTGAAAAATTAACTTTTTTGTCGAAAATTCATCTCTTTGGTTGAAAATGTAAATGTTGTGCAAAAAAAAAAAATTTTTAGATTGAGAATTAATCTTTTTGCCTGAAAATGTAACTATTCCATTTTTGGTTGAAAATTGATATTTTAAATTCAAAATCCATATTTTCTAGTTGAAAATTCATATATGTTGTTAAAAATTCGTCTTTTCTCGTAAAAAATTAATCTTATCGGTTAAAAATGCATCCCTTTTGGTTAAAAAAACAACTACTTTGTTGAAAACTCATATTTTTTGGCTGAATTTAACTGTTTTTGATTTAAAATTAAAACCCCTTTTTAGTCGAAATATTAGCTATTACATGTTTCGTTGAGAATTAATTTTCTTGTTTGAACAATCAACTTTTTTGTAAAAAATTATTTTTTGTTTTGAAAATTCACCATTTCGGTTAAAAAACCAACTATTTGGTGGTAGATTAATTTTTTTTTAATAAATATTTTGGTATTGAAAATTCAATTGTTTTGTGGAAAATACCTTTTTTTATTGAAAATTCAACAATTTTGTAGAAAATTAAACTACTTGGTTAAAAATTAACTTTTTTGTTGGAAATTCATGTTTTTAGTTGAAAATTGATCTATTTTGTAAGAAAAATAAGCTATGTGGTTAATAATTAAGCTACTTATTTGAATATTTAACTGTTTTTTTTAATTCTTTTTTTTTTTTGAAAATTAATTTTTTATATGAAAAATTTACCTATTACATTTTGGGTGGAAAATTGATCATTTATAAGCTGAAAATTGAACTATTTTGTAGAAAATTCATGTTTTATTTTTTGTTGAAAATGCATCACTTTGGTTGAGAATTCAAATGTTCTGTTCAAAAGTCGTCTTTTTTAGTTGAATTCAATTGGTTGAAATTTCGTCTTTTGACAGAAAATTAATCTTCTTGGTTGAACATTCATCCTCATTATTCAAAAATCAGCTACTTGATTTAAAGTTAAACTACTTAATAAAAAATTAATTTTTATTTTGGTTGATGATTTAACATTTCAGTTACAAATTCAACTATTTGGTCGTAAATTAATTATTTGGTTGAAAATGAATATTTTCCGATTGAAAATTAAACTATTTTGTAAGAAAAATAACGATTGGGTTGACAATTAAACTATTTATTTGGAAATTTAACTGTTTTATTGGAAATTAGTTTTCTTTCACTATAAATTAATTAATCTACCTGAAAATTTAACTATTCCATTTTTGGTTGAAAATGTATCCTTTACAAGTTGAAAATTCAACTATTTCGTAGAAAATTCGTGTATTTTTTTGTTAAGATTCATCATTTTGGTTGAGGATTCAACTATTTTGTTGAAAATTCGTCTTTTTTGGTAGAAAATTAATCTTCTTGGTTGAAAATCCAGCTATTTGGTCAAATATTCAACTATTTTGTTGAAATTTGCATTATATTGTTGAAATCCAATTGTTTCGTTAATGTCGTCTTTGTCGAAAATTCAAATGTTTTGTTAAAAATTCGTCTTTTTGAATTTAAAATTTATCTTTAATGGTAAAAAAAGTCATCCTTTTTGGTTGAAAATTCATCTCTCTTGGATAAAAATGAACTTCATTCTCATAAATTCAACTTTTCGGGTAGAAAATGCAACTATCTTCTGAAAATGTGTCTTTCTGACTTAAAAATTAAGCATTTAAACAGTTAACAAATATTGTCTAAACAAATTTGCCATAGTTTAAATTAACACCTAGAATGAAACTTTACTAAAAACGAAAAATATGTTAAATATAAAATTACTTATCAAATAAATTTTGTCGATATTCGATACACTGTATAACTCTATGAATATTTAAGAAGCAATTTATAAGCATTGCCCCAACTCGTCACTATAATAAAAGGGTGAAAGAAACATAATAGTGTATTCGGAATTCTTAATGATATTCATTCCCCCAATCCAGTAAACATTTTATCAATAGGACAAAAGACACATTTTCTTGGATGAAAAAATATTATATTATCCGTATTCGTAACAATATTTACTTGATTCAATGATGATTTTTTCCGGTATATAATAATTATCTTGATTATAATAAATTAATTTTAATAATAATAATTAATTAAGTAATTATTGAATATTGAACTGAATAAGAAAAAGTATTTGAGATCAACATAACAAATTTTTTTCTATTTATATTAATTACAATACGTGTAAAAATAATGATTTACGATATGAAGAAGTATTCTCTTATTTTGTAATTCCTATATTTTTTTGTATCTAATGCAAATATTTGGATATAAACCATATACAATATTTTGTAAGATCAAATAAAATTAGATCTGCCTCTCAAGGCTTTAAGTATAACAATTATAATTTGTTTATTATTATTTTTCATAATACAAATAATTAAAAAAATAATTGCGAAAATACAATTTTTTGCATGCCCATACTTTAAATCAATCAAAATTTGACTGATTATATTAATGAAGCATGATTTTACTGAAAAATCAGTCATTTCTACCGACAAAAAAGTTGTTTTAACATATAAATTAGTCATAATTGCTGACTGAATCAAATAGTCACTTTAAATGACTGATTTTCAGTCAGGAGAAGTGACTGATTTTTCTGCTATAATAAAACAGTAAAATTATTTATAAATTAAAATTTTTCATTAAAATTCCTACACTTTAAGAAATTATTAAACTTAACCATAAATGACTGATTAACGTATTTGAAGTTACGGATTAGAGCAATCAAAATGACTGATTCAACTAGTGAAAGTTACTGGTTATATCATTCAAAATGATTGATTTAATTATGGAAATTAACTAATTACGCCATTCAAAAGTACTGATTTCATCAATAAAAATTATAGTAAAAAATTCACCTTTTTGGTTGAATTTAACTGTTTTTGATTTAATATTAAAATCTTTTTTGGTTGAAAGATCACCTATGACATTTTTTGTCGATAATTCTTTTTTTATTGAAAATTCAACTACTTGGTTGAAAGTTCAACTCCTCTGTTAAAAACTTCATCTTTTTATTTTAAGATTCATAATGTTAGTTGAGGATACGTTTTTTTGGATGAAAATTATTTCTTTTTTAGTTGAGAATTCAACTATTTCTTTGAAAATTCGTTTTTTTCATTCAATTCAACTGTTTTTTTATTTAAAATTAAATTATTTTTTATTTTTTTGAAATTTTTTTTTCGTTGAAAATTAATTTTCTTAACTGCAAATTTAATCGGACCATTTTTATTGTAAAGTTAAATTTTTGAGTGCAAAATTCAGCTGTTTGGTTGAAATTTCAAAATATCAATTTTTTTAAATTCAAAATTCAAATATTTTTTGGCTGAAATATCAACTATTACATTATTTGTAGAGAATTTATCTTTTTGATTGAAAATTTTACTACAATTTTTTCAATTAAAAATTTTAACTATTCCGTTTTAGGTTAAAAATTGATAATTTTATTTGTAAATTCCATTGTGTACTTGGCTGAAAATTCATGTATTTTTTTGAAAATTTGTCTTTTTTGGTACAAAACTAATCTTCTTGGTTAAAAATTAATTTTTGTTTTGGTTGGAAATTCAACTACTTGATTGAAATGATTTTTTTTGGTTATAAGTTATACTTTTTAAGTTGCAGATAAAATTTTTCTTATTGCAAATACAATTTTTTGTTAAAGATTCATAATTTTCATTACAAATTCATCTCTTTGGTTGAAAATGTAACTATTTTGTGTTCGTTTTTTTTTGGTGGAAAATAAATCTTTTTAGTTGAAAATTCAATTTTTGGTTGAAAATTCTTGTATTTTAATTGTAAATTCATCTCTTTTGCTGAAAATTCAAGTATTTTTTCGAATTATATAAAATAACTGATTTCATTAGTGAGTAAAATTTACTGATTTGTCAGTCGTTGACTCTGTTTTATTTGAATCAGTCCAAATTGACTTCGAAGCAGTGACTTTTGACTGATTCAAATTTAGAGTGTACTTTCTATCTAAGATTCTTTTTATTAAAGAAACGCAATGTTTTTATTATCATAATAATTTATATTTTCGTCATATTTTTATATTTGAAGTTAATTATATAAATTAACATTATTAAAAAATCAATTAGTTACATATTGCTATGTTTATTTATTAAGATTATATGTTTGAAAATAATAATTTACATGTTGCAAAACATTATAATAAAAATAAAATATAAGTTGAATTTTATTCTCCCAAACACAAGCATATAATATTCCAGGGACATGATATTGTAAAGAATTTAAATTGTTTAAAAAATTTACTTTTGTTTAAACATTTACAATTATTATTAGAAAAGAAATTAGTATTTACAAATATTGAAATCTGCTGAAAATTTGGTGAGATAAAATGTTTCTTCTGCTTGTTTTATGTAAACTATATACTTCAACAAGCATGCATTATTTAAATAATTGTGAAATTATTTAAACAAATTATTTTATTGTTATAATTAATTAAAGAACTCATAACGTCTAGAAAATACGTTAATTTAGCGACTAAACTGAAAAATCAAGTTGTTAAAACGAATTAAAATTGTTTAAACAATTGAAAATTAGTTAAAGTATGACTCAGTATTCTCAAATGACCGATTAATGATTATTTATAACAAAAAAATGTCAAAAAGCGTTAATAAATCGCAATATTACGTAAAATTCAAATTGGGCACTTATGGGGTTTTCTTTTGGCGACCCATAAGAGTGGCTTAAAGTCATTCACTATCAAAATTTATAATTCATTCTTATTCTCTCACGATTTCTAAACAACATACTCAAATAAGAAATTATCTGTAAAATTTCATTGGCTCGAATTCGGAGAATATTTTTTTGGGCATTCGAACAAAACTGGGGGGTGAGACCAAAAAAATTATTGAAAAAAAATGTCACCAAGTATAAAAAAGAACTACTCTAATATACATATTAAATAGTATATGAAACTAAATTTTTTAAATGGATTTATGAAAACTTAATCAATAATTTTGATGCAGGCAAATTAAGGTCATGTCGCCGACAGGGTGGATTCTCTTCGTAATTGTGGGTATTGTGACAGCCCTTAATCCTGCGCCTCATCGCACTAACGAAGAATCTTTGAGGGGTGCTTTAAACGCAATTACCAGGAAACAACGTTCCCTTGATCTTAATTCTCGTGAAATTTACAACGATCTCCATTCATTTAAATATAGGGGAGACAACGACAGACAACGAGAAAGGCAACGCGAAGAAAATTACTTTGACGAGGATGAAGAGGACTTAGAATTCCTCCCCTTAGGTATAAAATATTCAAAATAAATAAAAAATAAACAAGAAGTCGCTTTCTTGACTCGAGAAACTTTGCCCTATTTTCATTTAATTATTTTTACTAATTAACAAGGGGAGACCGTCAATTGTGAATTTTAATTTCGGTTCATAATTTTCTTAATATAAGCTCATTACTTGAGTATTAATTTCCCAAAGCAGTAATGTGCGCTTTTTCGTCGTTTTCGAGAAAATCGACTTTGAAATATTCGTTACAAGACACATGCAGTTTTACGAAAAAGACTTCCGATCGGCCGGTAGCTCAGGCAGTAGCGATTCGGCTTCGTATCCGGAAGGTTCCGTGTTCGCTTCTCGCTGCCTGAACTTTTTTGTTATTGATTAAAATGTTTATAAATATAATTTCCTTCAATAATAAGTATAATAATAAGTATAATAATAATAATAAGTACTTTTTCCGCTATAAAGGCATTAAATAAATTATTTTTTGAAGATTACTAAAGAAAATTACATTTATAAACATTTTTTTTATATTAAAAAAAAATTGGGGCAGTGAGAAACGAACACGCAACCTTCCGGCTACGAAGCCGAAGCTTAACTGCCTGAGCTACTGGCGGTTCGGAAATGTTTTTCGCCAAACTCTTATGGTCTGAGGCGAATATTTCAAAGTAATGAGCTTTCAATAAAAAAAATTATGAACCGAAACCTAAATTCATAATTGGCGGTCTCCCCTTGTTAAATAACTTGAAAAAGGGTAGTTTACAGTACAAGTTTTTTTCTCTAAAAAATCGAAAATATATTGCACACCGAATAAAAGATTATTAACAATAATTATAATTATTTTAGAAAATGGACAGATTGACACGATGGGCGATGGATTTCGGAATATAAACGAAAAGCAGTTGGAAAGGGCCCTGGCTGACTACATCAAAAGTGAATCAATCCAAGTACGTCTAAAATCAATTAAATTTCAAAAAAATTGTGAATAAAAATATTTTTGTGAATTAAAATTTACGGTTTCGTAGCCTCGGGCAGAAACCCTTATGGTTTCGGTCGGGTATCTGTCCGTCCGTCGCACAGTGGGACAAACAAAATTCTGTGGACAAATAAATTTTTGACCTACACTATTCATTCGATTTAGACGTTTTTTAAAAATAAAAGATGTTGAAATTTTCAGATTTATCAAACAATGTCTTATATCTGTGCTAAGACTATCTAGAAGTAATTTTCAGTGAATAGGAATAATTTAAAAAAATGTTTATTACGTTCAGTTAAAAAAAAAAGTAGATGCTATTTGGAAATTGCTTAAACAATTTTACAGTTCGCCTATTTTTCAACGAATAGGCTCACTTTTTTACAGAATCAACTAAGAAGGTCTTTCCTGTGACTTTTTGCTATAATATTCTACAAATTTACAAGAATTATTAATTATTATAACAATTTTCATAAACAAATATAGAGTTTGGGTATTCTTCAACGCATAGGCTCAATTTTTTTACGAAATCAACTAAAAATATCTTTTCCATGATTCTTCGCTATAATAATTTAAAAATGTATAAGAATTTTTGATTATTTAAACAATTTTCATACAAAAATTCAGAGTTTGGCTATTTTTCAACGTAAAGGCTCAATTTTTTTACGGAATTAACTAAGAATAGTTCAATTCTCAAGCAAACAAAACTAGCTGTGAATTCGATCTCGAGTGTTTCCACTTTGTTTGTATTTATAATTATATGGTGCTCATTTCACGAGCACTTTGCTTCCCGTTAGCAAATGTATTTGCTTCCTCATAGAGCAAGCATTAGTTTTTTTTTTAATAATAGACAACCTAAAGTCTTCATTTTGATCAATTTAAAAATAGAAATTTACAAAAAATACAAAATTACAAAATAATACCACAAATTTTTTAAAGACAAAGACAAACCAGACAAATCAAATTTTGAATTCGAAATGATAATTTTCCGAGCTGGAAAATGGAAGGGAAAAGTTCTGTCGCACCCTATCCCGTTGCCAGCTTTATGATTTTTTTTAAATTGTCAGAATTATTCTATTTGAAAATTTATGATCAAAAAATCTTTTCTATTCATGCGTCAACTTTGAATTATGTCGATGAAAAAAGTTTTTCTGTTCGAAACAGATGATTGATATATTATAAATGAGCATAACTTCCTTAATCTTCAATAAAGTATATTAATATTATAGATCAATCGATTTTCCTCGAATCAAGGAATCTTTTCCGTGCTTGCATTAATTGTAAATTATGTTAGTGAAAAAAGTTTTACTATAAAAAACCGTCTTTTCAAATATTATGCATTACCATAGCTTCCTTACTCTTCAATAAAATGTATCAATGCTATAGATCAATCGATTCGTCTTGAATCAACACAAATTTTCTATTCTCGCATCAACTTTAAATTATGAGAAGCAGAACATTTTTAGTATAAAAATCGATTTTTAAAATATATAAATTACCATAACTTCCCTACTCTTTAATAAAATTTATTAATATTGTAGGTCAATCGATTCGTCTCGAACCAAGGATTCTTTTATATTCTTGCATCAACTTTGAATTATATTGAAAAAAAAGTTTTACTATGAAAAACCGTATTTTCAAATATTATGCATTACCATAGCTTCCTTACTCTTCAATAAAATGTATTAATATTATAGGTCAATCGATTCGTCTCGAATCAACACATATTTTCTGTTCTTGCATCAACTTTGAATTATGTTAATGAAAAAAGTTTTACTATAAAAAACCGATTTTCAAAATATATAAATTACCATAACTTCCCTACGCTTTAATAAAACATATTAATATTATAGGTCAATCGATTCGTCTCGATCCAAGGAATCTTTTATATTTTTGCATCAACTTTGAATTATGTCAATGAAAAAAGTTTTACTATAAAAAACCGATTTTTCAAATATTATTAAGTGCTCAGAAAAAATACAAAAAATATTTTTGGAAATCCTTCGGTCAGTTTCAAGATATTAGTCGGGAAAATAAGCCCTCCAAATTTGATCAATTTATCTGCGACCGTTTTCAAGTTATCGTGTTCACAAAAAAGCGTGACATCCACACATCCACACACACACATCCGGACAATTGCTTAGAACATTGTATTACACATTTTTAAATTGGGGAAGGTTCAATTAAATGAATTTAAAATTTTTGGAAAATGTTACCATTACAAAGCTTCCTCTATGAGGAAGCAAAAATTAACCAATTAAGCAAGTCTACAGAAACTTTTTTGTCCCACTGTGTGTCGTACTTTTTTCCCGGCAGGGGATGAGTGAGGAGGGGCAGCAGGAGAGTGGAGGGGAAGTAGGAGGTGGGAGAGGAAATAAGGGAAGTGAGAGGTAGCAGTGGGTATGAGGAGATGGGGGAAGGGAAAGTAGAGGACGTGAGTGAAGGGAGGGAAGTAAATGAAGGGAGGGCAAGTGATGAAAAGTAGGGTAGTAGAAGAGGGGAAGGAGCGATGGAATGGGGAGGGAGGAGAAGTAGGGAGAAGTGAGGAAATGGGTAGGGCGAGGAAGAATGGGCTAAGGGGAGGTGGAGGTAGGGAAAGTGGGAGGATTAGGGTATAGGAGGGGAAGCAATGAAAAGTAGAGGAAGGGAGGATAAGCGGGAGAGGGAATAGGGAGGTAGAAGATGTAGGAGATATTAAGGGAATCGCATGGATGAGGAATTAGGGGGTAAGGGAGGCGGAAGTGAGGAGAAGCAGGAGAGGTGGAACTATGGGAAGTGGGCGGATTAAGGTATTGGAAGGTAAGTTTTGAGATGGTAGGCGATGCAAGGGAAAGTGAGATGGTATATGGGGAATAGGGGAGGGGAGTTAAGAGAAGGGGTGGGGAAGTGGAGAAGTAGGGAAAGGAAAATATGGAGGTGGACATTTCAAGAACTTAATAAGCTACAGCTACGAAACCCTTTTTTGTAGACGCTCAGCACCTACTTTGACTAATTTTATTTTAATAATAAAAATGGTATTTTTAGGAAGAGCCAGTATCCTCGCTATTTCGAGAACGAGAACGAAGCTCAGGTATCAAAAGAGGAGGATCTTCAAGAAATGATCGACCAAATGCTGATGATGAAGAGCTGGCCAGACTCTTCTTGGAGGAATTAGAATCTGGATCACCCTACCGTCAAGATGAATTGGACGATACTGACTACTACAACACACTTCAGATGCTTCACAGACCCCAACAGGAAAACAGACCCTATGGGTAAATTTTTTAAACTAATAAGTTGTTAATAAAGAAAAAATAAAACTGAAACCATTTATCTAATCGCTGATTGTATTTGTAATTTTTATTTCAGGAACGATGCTCTGATGTCCTGGGGAGATTTCGCAGAGAAGAAACCACTCAGGGAGAGGATCAGAGATGATGACCAGATGGAATATTCAGATCGGGACCTTCAGGATTTTTTTATGGTGCCTATGGTACCCTTGGAAAGACGAAATGTAAATGGTCGATATCCTCTTGGTCAAAACTTGAGGAGTTATAGGGACGTGTCTAAACGATTTCCTGTTGCTAAAAGAAGTGCTAAGGCTGTAAGCAAAGTCAGTCAAGCCACTGATCCAAAGGTAATTATTAATTACAAATTTGTTAAAGGAGTCAATTCATTTACATAAAATCAATGTAGATACCGTATTACATTCAATATTAAACATATTTGAATTTCTAAGATTTTAAGTCGAAATATAATGAATTTTCAACAAAATAGTTGAATTTTTAACCAAGAAAGATACATTTTTCAACCCAATAGTGGAATTTTCAACCAAATTTTTTTTAACTAAACAGATTTACAACCAAATAGTTAAACCTTCGATCAAAAGAGACGAATTGTCAATAGAATAGTTGAATTTTTAACCAAAGAGTATAATCTTTAACCAAATGGTCGAATTTTAATATAAAAAAGATTAAACTTCATCTAAAAATAGTTGCATTTCCAACCAAATAGTTGAGAAAGTTCATTTCTACCAAGTTCATTTTCTACCAAGATGGATACATTTTCAACCGAGAAAGATAACTTATATACAAAAAAAGAAATTCACTATAAAAAAAGAAATTAAAGAAAAAATAGTTGAATTTTCAACAAAATAATTGAATCATCAACAAGAGCTGAATTTTAAACCAAATAGCTAAATTTTATACAACATAGTTGGATTTTCAACCAAGAACTCTAATTTTCTACCAAAAGAAGAATTTTCAACAAAATACATGGATTTTAAACCAAATGGTTGAATGTTCCGCCAAAAAAATAAATTTTCAACCAAAAATGGAAGAGTTAAATTTCAGTTTAAAACATGAATAAAAGAAAAGAATTTTCACGCAGTTGAATTCAACCAAAAAGATGAATTTTTAGCAAAATAGTTGAACCCTAAACCAAATCAGGTTAATTTTCAACCAGAGTTAAATTTTCAACCAAGGAAGACTTCTCAGTCAAGAAAAAAAAATGTCAACCAAGTTATTTTTTTTATTTTACTAAAAGAGATAAATTTTCCAAACAAAAAAAACGACTGTTGTACCAGACAGTTGAATTCTCCACCGAAAAAATTAATTTTTAACCAAATAGTTTACTTTTCTACCAAATTGTTGAATTCGCAAGCGAAAAATATAAAATTTCTACAAAAAAGTTGAATTTTCAACCAAAAAGTAATAAATCTTCAACCAAAAAAGATGAATACTCAACGAAACATATAGTAGTTGCTATTTCAACCAAAAGAGATTTTTCTTTGAAATTGAAAACAGTTGAATTTAACTAAAAAAAGACGAATTTTCAACAAAATAGATTAATTTTCTACCAAATATTCGACTTTTTTACTAAAAAACATCAATTTTTAATTTAAAATATAAATTTTAAATCAAAAATGGAATAGTTAAATTTCGAGTTAAAAGAATTCGTTTTCATAAAAAAAAACAATTTTCACTAAAATAATTGAATTCTCAACCAAAACCAAAATTATATGAATATACATATATATATATATATATATACAAAATATATCTCTTTTGATCGAAGGTTTAACTATTAGGTTGTAAATCTGTTTTGTTAAAAAAAATTGGTTGAAAATTCCACTATTTGGTTGAAAAATGTATTGTATATATATATATATATATATATATATAT
>CAKNYM010021302.1:0-10136 GCA_932195095.1 Andricus curvator | reverse complement strand
GGAAATATATGTATAATTTTTATTTAAAGATATAGAAAATTTGTGTTATTGTGATTAAAACTAATATAAGATTTTAAATGTTTACTATATATACATACCGATGCCATGACCTTGCCCTCAGCATCTTTTACTTCCCGCTTCCAAATTATTTCCTCCTGACGAAAATGTTTGTGGCACACCACTAGTCCACTTTTTAATGTGAAATCTTTTCGCGGAATTGCCCTTTGCCATTTTTCGAGCAAATTTTTATCTTTGGGAGCAGAAAAAAGGTGAGATTTCTGCAAAGAGGATTCGTAGCCCGAATTGCATTTCGGAACTATGCATCTGTTACCTCTATATCCGGCCATATTAATGCAAAAAAGCCTTCTTTACAATAATTAAAATCTTTTATGCGCACTATAAATCACTGAAACTTATTATATTCAGTAATACTTCATTTTTTATTTGAATTTGCCATATAGCCTAATGTATCTGCCAGCAAGAAGCGCAGCAGCGCTGCCAGCGGATTAGTTCACGGCTGGCATCAAACCGTAGCCAGCGCTTTTGCACGGGGTCGGATAGGGCTGGTCGAACGCGATATTCGGTCGATTTTCACCGTCGATTTTCACCATCTTGGGAAATGGTTTTGCTGGCGGGAATTTTAAAATTTGTATACGAAAATGATTTAAGTTATTAAAAATAAAGTAAATCACTAAATTTGTATATAAAAATGATTTAAATTATTGATATAAAACGACAAAAAGAATTATTAAAACAAGGAATGACGTAAAATTATCAAAAATAAAATAAATTATTAAATTTGTATATGAAAATGATTTAAAATATTAATATATAAGGATAACATTTTTTTAAAATAATGATTGACGTAAAATAGCTAATTAATTATGGAAATAATTAATTTATTATGTTATTCTGAATTGTGTTAAAATTGCGAAAAAATGTGAACGAGTAGTAATGGTTGCACCAGATTCCACGTGGAATAATCGTCTGGATGTTTTTGAGGCACGGAACCAAACAAGGATTTGGTCAGCTTTTTCCAATTGTTTAATTAACTAATCTAGCTTTAAAAATACATTTTTTACATACATGTTAAAGTATGTGAGGTTGCGAAAACAAATTTTGGCAAAATAACCTCTAAAAGTCGAACTTTTCGTCACGTTTCAATATTTTATATTTTTTTGTTTATTGTTTAACATGTTTTCTGCATATTCTGCAAAAAGCAGATCTACACAATACTGCGGTCCCAAATTTAAAAGTCGTATCTGCACTTTGTGACAGTCACAAAATAAAACTGTCTACAAAGTGACAGTCACCTGTCACTTTGTAAAACTTTAGAAACAAATCATAAACATCACCTTCCTTTTCGTTTGTGCTCATAAACGTGTATTTTATACATCATACTGCAGAATGGTTGTTCATAAATATAAGTGGCAGGAAAGGCGTTTATGACTTTTTTTAAAGTTTGTTAAAGTGACAGATTACTCATCGAAAATGCTGATAAGACTTTTGAATTTGTAACGGCAGAATAGAATAAAAAATAATTAAGTATATTCGTAAATAAAGAAGCAGTCGAAAACTTGGGGCGACAACGAGTGGAAAAATGAATCCTTCCAACGAAGATTATTTGGATTTTTATGGCAGTGATTCTTCAGACTAAATTTCTGATAATGAAGACAGCAGCGAAACTGATGTGGATAGAGAGGCGTTAGCTTTGCTTCTTTTACATCGAATGAAGCGTAAAAGGCGAAAGAATAGAAGATTACAAGTACATCCCTTATGGAAAAGGAGGAAAGAGCTTTTGGTAAGTCTCACAATAAAGTAAAAAATAGAACTGATCCATGTATCGTTGTTTTTCTTATTCTGAGAGACAAATAAATATCCCTACTAAAAAAAAAATCAGGAATCGCCAGAAAAAAAGTCAGGACTTCTGACCATTTCCGACCACTTTTGTTATGTTTCTCGACAGAAATCAGCAGGAAAAGTCAGAATTCATGAGAAAATGTTCAGAAATCGTCAGAGCTTGGATTCGAACGATAATAATTTTATTAGGGGTCCAAGAATAGAATGCCGTAAAACCTAATACCTTTTATATTTCCCAGGTTATTTATATTTATTTATGCGTATTCTCTTTTTAATTATATTTAATTATTAATATTTATATACTAAATGACTCTGAAGGTGAATATGAAAATTTTGTCCGTTTTGACGTATTTCTTTCTCTTTACAAGATACATTATATTTATCCTAATTTTGCATTTTTTAGGAAAATTTCTAGGCATCTGAAATCGTCGAAACCCTTAGATTCTGAATTTCTAACTTTTGAATCTGTTTATGCAACATTGAAAAAACAATTAATTTTTAATCCTTTTCGGTTGCCCTATCTGCGGTCCTAGCCGATGAACTACCTGATAGGATGTGAATTATCATCTCTTCAGAAATAGTCAGGATGTTCAGAAATCATCAGAACTTCTGACCATTTGTGACGATTCCTGACTTTTTTGAGTAAGGTAGTGAAAATATAAGATTTACGATAATTATGATAAAAATATTACAGGAGCCAACAATAGTCTTGTTCAAGAAATGGTAACGTTGGACCATGGAATGTTTCGTAATTATACGCGGATGTCCGTTCAGACATATGAAAAACTGTTGGGAAAAATAGGTTCTACGCTGTTTAGTGCACCAACGAGACCAGACACAATAACCCCATCGGAGAAATTACTGGTCACCCTGAGGTTAGTAGAAACAGAAAATTAGAAAGGAATGAAATACGAATTCAAGGTATATTTGTCAATTCCTGATCACGTGTGTTTTAAATATTTAAAATGTCAAAAGCAATACTAATAATTGATGGCAGGCTTCAGTCTTTCCCTATTCCTAGTGCTGCATTCGAGCGAGACGATACGAGAATCGATCGATAATTTACTTAATCTCGATTTGCCATTACGATACTCTAATATCGTCTCGTCTTATTCGATCGAGATTCTTAAGAAAACGATCGATCGTAACGAGATTCTCGTTTTTTACCAGCTATTTTTACAACAAAATATTTTTGATTTACACACAAATTTGAGTTTTAGTGTTTTTAATACATTTTCTATCAATATTTTCAGTATTATGAAACTATTAAAAACAACTGTGTTATTTCAATTTATTTTTCTATAGGAAACTTTGCTTTTATATATTTTCATATTTATAATTGATATTTTTGAAATACAAACTAAAATATTATAACTATATTATCTAACGTTTACCTTTAAAAAAATTCTGAATGTAAAGAGAATGCTGAATTTTTTTTCGTCACAAATAGTTTATCCTGACAAACGAAATTAAACCAATTTGTACTACGTTGGTATAATTTTATTTAACAAATTATATCTATGTATTCAAAATACTAAAAAAATGCAATGTTTTACGGAAATAGTATTTATTTTGTTATTAATTTTCCTATGAAAGTCTCATATCTATATTATAAAGAAATTGTACAATTTTTTTAGAATGCAGTTCATCTTATACACATATATTTTATTTGCATATATGCATAAAAAAATACTTTTTTACAGTAACTTAACGTCGTTAGGCTGTACATTTAAATTTAGAGGAACTTTTACGACAGTTCTGATCTTTCCGATATTATCGTTCGAAATTGATCGGAAGTTAGACATGAGACGATATGATTAGTAACAAATGAATGTACGAGAAGTTGGCTTTAGAATATGTTTCGAAAACGAACGAGACCGATCGAAATATTTAAAATTCTCGTATCGAAATGCAGTACTACCTATTCCCCTTTTTTCCCCTATTCTCAAAAAACTACCCTCTTTCCAATTTTCCTATCCAAAGATTGATGTTACCAAATATCTCGAAAATATCGGACACATAGTTCTCGAAAACCTGATTGGCTTTTGAATGACTTGAAATTGTGCCATTTATTACATTTGAAATTGAAAAATCCGATGCTAACTTTCAATTTCTTCACAACTCTCAATTTAATTTTTTATCGTTATAGTGGAGAAATATTTCATTCTTCTTGCAAATACAGAGAATGGTTCTTAAATTATTTATTTTGATAAGAGAATACATTTTAATTTATTGAAACTTTTTGTTTTTAAACTTTGATGAAACATAAATTATCAGGAAGTGGGACATCTACTTCACTGCATTAGAAAAATAATAATGAATATCATTTCAGATACCTTGCCACGGGAGAATCTTACACATCTCTGTCACGACAGTTCCGAATGGGCGTCTCGACAATAAACAAATTCATACCTGAAACACTGAGCATAATCTGGGATAAATTACAACCAGATGTGTTAGTTTTACCAGACAGCACGGACAAATGGTTCCAAATAATTGATGAATTTGATCAAATGTGGCAGTTCCCAAACTGCTTTGGTGCAATAGATGGAAAGCAAATAATGATGCAGGTAATTTTATAATCTTATTGTTGTGAAATAATATTTTAAGTCACCATTTAGGAATTCCAATTCAATTGCCTATATAATACTTTTTCATAAGGGTTTGGAGTAACCGCATTTGTAAATTTTCCTTTTTGTCTGTTATCAGGCGCAGCCTCATAGTGGTTCCGACTATTATAATTACAAGCATTTCCACAGTATTATATTGTTAGCTATGTGCGATGCAAATTACAATTTTATTGTGGTAGACGTGGGTGGCAGGGGAAGGCAAAGTGACGGTGGAGGATTTAAAAACTGCAACTTTTATGAAAGGCTTATAAGTGAAACACTGCATCTACCGCCTCCATCCTCACTTTATCCTGGTGGACCAAAAGTACTTCAAGTGTATGTGTCAGATGCTGCTTTTGGTCTAGGAAGACGCGGCATGCGCCCTTTTGCGGGGGCAGGAACGGGATCTCTTCCCGAGGATCAAAACGTGTTTAATTATAGGCTCAGTAGAGCTCGACGAACAATAGAAAGCGCGTTCGGAATTCTGGTTGCTCGATGGAGAATATTTCGAGTACCAACAATGGTGGAGCTGCATATGATCAAATTAATTGTCCAGGCTGCCGTCTGCCTTCATAATTACGTTAAGAAAGAGGAAAAAGATTTACCAGAGGACATGCTATATTATTGCCCACCAAATTTGGGCGATAGGCCTGACCATGGTGAAACTGCTCTAGGAGAATGGCGTCGAAAAGTCGGCAGACATGCCTTTCAAGATATGAGACAAATTCCTGGAGAAAATGGAACAAAGATAAGAAATCATTTTAAATATTACTTCATGGGGCCTGGAAAGGTTCAATGGCAAGATGAAGCTGTTGCTGAAGGAAGAATTTAATGTGGTTGATAGTTCATTCATTGCTCCTTTGTAAAAACATTTGTAATGCAGTAATTTTTAAGCTTTAAGATTGTAAATATTATTATTTCAACAATTTTCTATATACTTACATAGTATTAATTAATTTAAAGTAGGTGTTTGTTTTTTTATACCACCAAACAAAAGTTCTGGAAATGTCCTACATGATTTCGATCTGATTGCAATAAGAAATAATGGAAACTGAATTCTTTGACTACTTTTTTTCTTTCTTTCTTATCTGAGACTACGAAGCATCTTTTCATTGTGATGGCATTCTTGAAACTAAGTAATTTTTTTCGCATCGAGTTCATATCTTCGTTATCAACAAAAAAAAATTAGTTTGTTTCACGAATTTCATCCCAGTTTTGACAGCCGTCGTATATGGGCTGACCAGAGCCAATTTTCGGAATGTAGAACCGGACCTAAAAAAAGAGGAGAAAGTAGGACATAGGCCTTCATAAAAGAGTAAAAAAGTAGGACTAAAATTTTAATCCTACTTTTCTTGAAAACGTTAAGCTTCAACGTTACCTTCTATATTAAATGCAATTTGAAACGCTTTAAATTTCTAAAATTTCAAGTTGAAAAAATGGCATTTTCAACAAAATAGATTAATTTTTTAACCAAACAGTTGAACTTGTAACCAAAAAGGTGAGTTTTTAACGAAGTAGATTAATTTTCTACCATAAAGGACGAATTTTCAAACCAAAAGAGGAATTTTTAACTACAGTGATGAATCTCCAACCAAAAAGATGAATTTTTGATAAGTTCAACTTTGAACCAAGTAGTTGGATTTTCAACCAAACAAGATCAATTCTCGAAGAGAAATTTAGTAATTGATATTTTAACCAAAAAAATTTTAATTTTACATCATAAAGAGTTGAATTCAGCCAACGGCGATATCACTCTGGAAACACCAGTTCTCGTAAGATCACTGAAGTTAAGCATTGTTGGGCGCGGTTAGTACTTGGATGGGTGACCGTTCAGGAAATACTGCGTTGCTGTTGGCCCGTCGTGGGTGTGGTGGGCCCACATTGGTAGTAAATATCCACCTAGAAACACTACCCGAATCGGGTGGTAGTGAGGCAATGAACTTTCGAGTTCAAACTGCTAATCAATTTTTTTTAAAGAGTTGAATTCAAGCACGAAAGACGAATTTCACAAAACATCGTTTAATATTCAACCAAAACAGAAGACGTTTTAATTTTTACCAATAGAGATTAATTTTCAACTCAAAAAGATGAATTTTCAACAAAATAGTTGAATTTTCAACCAAAAACGTTTCTTAGTCAAGGAAAAAAATGCAAACACATTGTTGAATGTTCAGGCCAAAAAGACGAATAATTAAAAAAAAGGGAATAATTAAATTTTCAGATGAAAAAAATTAATTGTCAACCAAATTTTAAAAAAAAACTAAAAAATATCAGCTTTGAACCAAACATGAAATAATTAAATTTTCAGATAATTAAGTAATCTTCAATAGTAGTACTGGACTACTGTTCAGTAGTCCAGAAAGAATAAAAAAATTTGAACCAAACTGTTGAATTTTCAAGTTAAAAAGTCGAATTTTCTACAAAGCGGTTGAAAATTTAAATTTTCCACCAAAGTTAAAAATGTTTAAAAAAAACTTTGGAAGCATTTTTTTACGAAACACATTTTATTTGGGTTAATGGAAATAGCACTTACAGTGTGTGCAACTTTCTTTGAGTTGCATAAAAAACCATTTCAACTTTTTTGCAAACAAGACGAACTCTTAATGATTATAATCTGACGTTCAGACATACGATCGCGTAATGGTAACAAATTTTTAATTTGCTTTTCGCAAAGATCTCTTTCGTAAGGTTAAAATTTGTTAAGCTTCTTTATAGCATGCGCAAATAATAATCGCCGTGAAACTACTTGTGCAACTGTCTTCGAGTTACATAAATTAACAATTTTAACTTTTTGGCATACATGGCGAAGTCTTAATGGTAATAATCTGACTTTCATACATGAGATCGAATAATAGTAATAACAAATTTTAAAGTTGCTTCTCTCAAGGACCTCTTTCCGAAGGTCATAATCATTGCAGCTTCTTTATAGCTTACGTATATAAATAATTAACGAGGAACTACTTGTGCAACTTTCTTAGAACTCTTATTAATACCGAATTCTTCTACGAGCACAATATTTCAGTCACTGCTCGCAAGGACTACAAACATTTTGTACTTCTTGGCATCATAGTGATATTACGTAGGAACGAGAAAAATGCTTAAAATCTTAAAGTTTGTAGAAAACAGCTTGAGCTCTCTTAAATACTAATTATAAGTACTAATGGAAAGTTAATGATTCCTTGGTATTTCTCTGTGTCTTTTAAAAGACCTCAAACACTCGGTTAAAGCCATTTGCAGATCTAGTCTATCAATCTCACTATCCATATTTCCAATTTCTGTGCCTAGCCATACTCCCCACTTTTGCCAGTGAGGCATTTGTGAACGTGATTCTGATCCTTTTTTCTCCCCTAGGGTCTCAATTTTTCTCAAAATAGCAGCATCTAATGGATCTAATTTTCTTTATCTTCCTATATCAGAAGTAAGATAAACGTTAACATAATTTAATATACGTATGAAGAAGATTTTTTCAAAAAAGCTATCATATCTTCATCTCGAATGTTCACATGTAGGATAATAATAGACCTCTATGATACTGCGACATGTTGAAATTAAAATTGGATTACCAATCCGAAAAAAGCACATAATGAACTTTGTAACGTTAAGAAATTAAAATATGATAAAATAAATATTTCATAATTTTATGTTAATAATATTAATATTTCAATTTCTTAATATTACTGTCCTTTTTACGTGTTTTTCCCCAGATTGTTAACCAAATTTTAATATCAACATGTCTCAGTATCATGAAGGTCTATTGTTATCCTAAATGTGAGCACTCGAGATAAAGATATGATTGGTTTTTTGTATACTACTGGTGTATATTACTTTAAATTATCTACAGTTGATTCCAGCAAATATGACAATTTTCTTATCGAATATTTAGTTTTAAATTCTGCGAAATGTAAAAAGGCAATCTGATAAGGGAAATCGGTCCGATTCCGAAACGACATTATATAAATTTTGAATAAAATATTCTGGAAGAAGTTGGAATAAATAAGAGTTTTCCTTACAAACTATAAATAGAAGTACACAAGTGAGATTTTATGAAATGACAACTTGTGCTATAATACCTGCTGGTACTTTCCCGTCGTTGTTGTCACATCCTAGCTCTTTTAGCTTCGCATTCCTTGACGCATCAGTTTCATGTGAAATTCTTGGAATATTCTCATTTTTCTCCAAAAGTGAAACATTACTAATTATTCTGTAATTTTAAATTTGTGATGACATCGAAATGTGTAGGTGAGACATAAGCATCGAGCTTACTAAAGTAAAAAACGGTTTCATCCTTAAATTAAAATATCAATATACTCACAATGCTGGTTTCAGTATGTCCTGCAGGAAACTAAAACTGTCATCGAAGACCCAGAATTTTTTTGGTTGACACGCTGAACCACTTGGAATATATGAGCGGCGTCTGATATATGTATCTTTTAAACTCTAGAATTTCTTGAGCGCAAAATCTTTGGTCCAACCTGTACAAATTTAATCCATTCATTAGTTCACATGTAGAAATGAAAACATTATGACGAGAATCTGAATATTAATCATGGGATATTAACAAAGTAAGCAACCACATAATATGAACGGATTGTTTACCAGGAAATTGAGCTAATATCTCCCTCCAGGCTTTATTTTTTGCGATTGTATTTCTATCAGCAACATCTAATCGATGATTCCATAGAACTGGTCGTTCCCCAACCAATTCAACCAAAGCTATATAATTTTCAGTTGATTTTCTCGCATCGCCTTTCTTATCTAGAGATAGGAGAAATTAGGTTCAGCTTTTATAAAAATTACATATATGATTGAATTTATACAGAATTAAAATATAATTACTCAACACAATATTGCCAGTATATTGCACCTTCGTATCATCTAAAATATCCTCCTCCTCGTCTTCGTCTTCAAAATCATTTTCATCTCTGCCATTTGGAACTTGAATAGATCCACTTCTTCCGGGCTAAGTGTAATTTCCAAATTGATATTTCCGGATCAGATCTGGAGGAGAGGAGTCTCGATAATTCTCTTTATTATAACGTGTGGGAGAACTAGTTGATGCACATTTAAGAGATTCACTTCGGCTTCGAGAAGAATAATTCTGCCCAAAATTTGAACAGGAGTCTCGATAACTTTCGTCATTATCTGTTGTGACAGAATAAGTAGAATTCCCAGCTCGAAAACTTCGGGCGACATTTACAGGCGAAGAGTCTCGTCCACTTTTATCGGGATGAATATAATTCCCACCTTGATGACTTCGAGCGCGATTTGGAGGTGAAGAATCTCGTCTACTTCTGCGGGGATAAGTATGATTCCCAGTTTGATAATTAAGGCCGATATTTGAAGGAGAGGTCGAGTCTCGATATCGTCTGTCATGCAGTTGTCGAGGATTCGATCTGTCATGTGGAACATGAAGAGAACCACTTTTGGTTGGATATTCTTCATAATCGTCATCTCTTGCATCGTAACTCCCCGACAAAATTGGGCTTTTGACTTTAGATTTTAGCTCAAAGTTATTTAAAGTTCCGTTTGCACTGGGATAAGTATGATTCCCAGTTTGATAACTGAGGGCGACATTTGAGGGAGAGGTCGAGTCTCGATATTGTCTGTGATGCAGTTGTCGAGGATTCGATCTGTCATGTGGAACATGAAGAGATCCACTTTTGGTTG
>CAKNYM010021265.1:0-17358 GCA_932195095.1 Andricus curvator | reverse complement strand
TATATGTTGCAAGAGAAATTTGTAGCAAGATAGGATGCTGCAAAATACGCTTTCATCAATTGAAAGTTACGAGCATGTTGTGGTTAGACGCAAGATTACGTAATACATATGTATGTAGGAGAAAATTAACCCCATCGCGTGATGACCAATAGAGGGGAACGTAGCTTATTGGTAAACGTTGAACATAACTGTATGTACAATGTGCTTGTTAATTGCCTGAAATGTTTGCTTGAGGGTGTTTCGCTTGCGTTAGATTGTATAATTACAGTTGGCAGGAGACAATTTAAGATAACATCATTCAAGAATTGAATATTGAAGTTGTTTTTACTAGAATTAAAAGAAATTCTGATTCAGTCTGTAGTAGTTTAATGATTTCAAGTTGAACTACTATATCTTCAATTTTCCTTTTCTTAAATTTTATCTCTGGGCACTGATTTTTAGCAACTCGCGGAATCCGACGACTGTTTGCTAATGTTTTTAGTGTTGACGAATTTTGTTTCAATAGAGATGAGCTTGCTTGATTTGCTTGATTGCAAATGTTGAACAAGATAGGAAATTACAAAGCTGAAGTGCTGGCAGTCTGTCAGGAAATTTACATATGAGAGAGGTCATAAAAGAACCCACTGTTGTGCTGATCAATACTACCTGAAATCAATACTTTGGATATTGCCGATGAATTATGCAAGAAGACGAAATCTCTTTTTATGACTTTAAATAATGAGGATGAATCTGATTTTCCCGATGACAAAACTTTGAGCTTTGAATTATTAAAATTTTAAAGCTCACTATTTCGCATGATCAATTTGGAGTTTACTTGTTCGCATATAAAAAACAGTTGTTGCTACTATATGAAAATTAGTAACCAGATTTACAGTTTTTAAAATGAAGGCTAGTTTACATTATTTTATGCCTGAGTTCTGAAAGTTCGGATCCTTTCTTGTTAAAATTCGACCAACTCTTTCAAACTCAAACTTCATAGTCAGAAACTTCAACATTTTTAAATAGCCAGTTTTGAAATTATACCGCTTTCAAAAAGTCCAAGTCTAAATAGTTTAAAACTAAAAAGAGCCAATTTTGAAAAGTTATCTAATTTAAACCTGTTCCATCTAAATGAAAATCTTTCGGCATGATAAATTCTACCATTTTCGTGATACGACCTCATTGAATTGAAATTAAAAGTTGCAATGCGAATCAAGGACCTGTAAGTAAGCTGTCGAGTAGGCATGCGAAGGAAATCACTCACCATGCTGACATCGATCGCCACCCCTGCCAAGGGGGCATTGACACCTCTGCCTTAAGGACTCTTGCTTCCGTCTCGACGTGGAGAAGTCGTTTCCTTCAAGAATGTTTTCTTCCTCTTCGTCGCTTCGAAGTTCTTCTGTGTAGCAGTTGCCCCCGGGTCCACATTCCAGAGAACAAGAAGGTTCCGTACTCAAGATCCTCTCCGTTGTCGAGGGAAGCTTTTGTTCCAAATTCGGACCCTTGAAAGAAAAAGAAGAGAAGGATTGAGATGAATATCGGGAAAAGCAATTTATTTTAATGCTGGCGATCAAGAATCCACTGGATTAAGTGAACTAAACGCGCAAGTAAAAGGATTCCATTCTGAATGGACTTTTGACTTTTCTATATTGACTCCAGAAACGATTCAATAGTTCACTTTCAAAATGATGTTCGTATTCTATAAGGTATTTGGCACTAATGCCTTTCAAAATTAATAAGGATAATCGGCTCAATGATTGGCCACTATGGTAGTAAAAAAAAGAAAAGTTCGAATTTTGTCTGGGTTGAGCGGCACCCTTTCATATTTTGTCCGGTCGAACAAAAATATGTTCATTTGTTTCGGAAACCTCACAAAAATGGCCATTTCCGTAAACAAAATTTGAACTTTGCTTTTTTTGGACTACCTTGTTGACCACTTAAGGAAGTTATACTTAAAGAAATTAACGATAAACGAACATTGTGATTATTAGTATGGGCCACAGAGCATTGGCCTCTGAATTGCGTGATTGGCCGGGGCCAAAAATGGTTTCTTGCTATTATTTCAGCTCATTATTCGTAAGGCAAAGTGACCAGAAATTATTTACATAATCTAAAAAAATTTGAAAAATTTTTGAACCTTTTTTTAAGAAAATTTGAAGTCTTCTCCAGTGACGAAACAATTTCTATGAAAAATTCAATTGTCGAAATTTATGATTATGCGATATATATCTAAAACTTACTTGGGAAGTAGGACGCAGTTGCCCCCTTTCCGGAATCTCGTTGCTATTTTCCTCATTTCTTGTGAAATTTACTGTAAAATTTTCAGAACCTGGCTCCAGGTGTATCGTTAGGGAAGCTCCGCGCATATACAGTACATCTTCTGCGACATCTTCATCCTCTTCGTTGTCAGAGCTTAACTCATCGCTTTCGAGGTCGTGCGCGAGTTCCCCTAACTCGCTCGTTGACGGAGAAGTTGAATTCAGCTCTGCAATAAAAAATATTTAAATGTACTAAAAAATATTCTAACATAGACATCACGCAATTTTATGCAGTATTTATATTTTTGATATAAATTTTTGAAATATTATAATGATCTCTTGAACTCTTTCCGCTGACTCAGGATAAAATTCAGTCAATACGCCTACAATTTCCGAGGAATGTAAAGAAATTTAAATATATAAATTAATGTTGAAATATAGAATCATTATTTTAATTAACTTCATAAAAATGAACATAAAATACCTGCGAAGTACTGAAATTCCAATTAAAAGATTGAGGTCAGATCCTAACTAAGCTTTCAAATTATACAGTTGCATGTATGAAGGTAAGTTAAATTAAAGTTTAATTTGAAATTTTTAAAGTTTTTATGTTATCAAATTGACAGTTTACAACTTTTGAGATTTTTATATATCCAGCTTCGAATGCTCTTAAGATAAAATCTTTGAAAGTTTTACAGATTGGGTACTTTTAACGAAGAAAGCTTCAAAGTTAATGCTGATAACTTGAAATTTTCTACTTTCAGTGACTTCAAAAAAGAAGAAAAAGATTTGATTTGGGAATTTGATATATTCTGACATTATTAAAACTGTGTACTTAAGGGCTTCCAAATTTGAACGCTGATAATTTGAAAGATTTCATAAAGCATTTAAGTTTAAATGCTTTCAATTAGAAATTATCTCTAAATGTTTAAAACTTGAAGTATTCTGACAGTGAAAACTGTGAACTTTAAAGTTTCCGACTTGCAAGCTTTTCAATTTGAACGTTTTAATTTGAAAGAAATGATCTTTGAATTATTTGACTTGAAAGCTTTGAAGTTTGAATTCAGAACTCAAAACTAGAATTAGACCAAAACGTACTTATTTTCCCTTGAATAAACTTTTTCCAGAGAAATATTTGCGATTCTATAAGGTCAGAATTTTATTGATAATTAATTTTCTAAAAATGTCTTCCGAGGAATAACATTTGTTCTATGAAGGGTCTCCTATAAATAGGTAATTTAAGAGGCCTATCTTATAACTTATTATAACTTACTGCAGATATGTAATATTTGTACCAGTAAATGATATTGATTAGTTTTTACGATCCACTTGTTTGTATAATATAAATAATGATTGAAGGGTATCACCGGATAATCATGTAAGTAACATTTTTCAAAACACGTTTTATTGACTTAAAAATGCTCTAAAATTCCATCGCACATTGCGGGCAGAAAAATAAATTTTTAAATTGTTTAAACAATATATTTGAATATGTAAGATATGAAAAAACTAATATCGCCATTCGATTCTGCGGACAAAATTAGATAAAGTCCATGTGTTGGACAATTTTGTGCTTCACCCAATTTGTTATATAGTATGAATATAAATTCTACACCATGTAATTCTTTATGTATACCTCATCAACAATAAACAATAGTGATACGCATAAAATTTATGTAATGTTTCAGCAGAATCATATAGCATTATTATTTTTTCATTGATTATATGACAAAATAATTTTGTTCGAAGTTTCGAAAAATGGAAAAAATTTTAATAAAAATCCAATTCTTTTGTCACGTAACATGTTTCTCGTGTTCTACTGATATATTTAATGTTAATTTGAGGGCCAAGAATCAATTTAAAAATGAAATTTTGTCACTGCACTTACATAGTTAAGGCCGCAGGCATTTTCTCGGAAATTATTAACATTTTTCAACTTTTTTTATGGATCTATAGAGCTCCATAAACTCTTGAAAGTATTTTCTCAATGTTTTTTTTTTCAATTCAAGTTTTGAGAACGTTTCATTGTTCTTCGGATTTTTTTCTTGGCACTTACATGGTTCTATCTGAAACCCTTCAATTATAAAAGAGAACAAAGTAACTGATGAGAAAATTTCTTATTATAATATAGATATAAAATGACACTTCAAAATTCTGACTTCATTTTCAATTATTGCACGCTGAAAGGCAGAAACTTAAACTAATATACCCTGCAGGATTCGCAATTTAAGCTCATATTTCATAAAGCTAGATTCCATAATGTCGCGTTTCAGACAGAATAATTTCACTTCGAAATTCGAATCGTCCTGTCCAGGATATTTTTATAATTGAATAAATAATGAGCCAGATTAAATTGTATTTTAGGAATGTAATTTAAATCATATTTGATTTGTTTACTTCTCACGAGAAAATATACATTTTTTTGAAGCAAATGGAATTTCCAAACTGGGCCATATATTGCAGTGAAATTAAAATTGTATTTTCGTTCCATGTGAAAATGTGCGCTTTCTGTAATGAGAAAAGAATACCTGAGTAGCACTTTGGTTCTCTTTGGTGAAAACTACAGTCTCTCTGGAAGATCTGTAGCTTTTTCAAAATACAGGTTGGAACCAATTAAAAGGGTGGAGATACGCGGAAAAATTCGAGAGTTAGAATATGTAGCTAAAAAAATAATCGATAAAATGTGAGTCGTCCAAAAATCAAATTATTTTCTCGAATTGTCAAATTTAAAACTGAAATTTCTAAGACATTCAATTAACTTGCTCTGGCTGTTAAAATAACTTATTGTACTATTATACACACTATATAATTATAATTTTTTTTTTATTTTCATGTGAAAATTCCTTGAAATCGTTTAAATTTCATGGATATTGTACATATCTCTTAGAATCTCTTTAAAATGATTGAGCTCCCTAGAAATCCCTTTAAATCTTTTAAAAACTGTGGAAATACCGTAAGATTCTTCGAGATTTCGTGAAATCTTTTGAAATCCTTGAAATCGCTTGAAATCTTCAAAATACTTCATTACTTAATTATAGAAAATCGTTATACAGAAAAAGATTTTAAGATAATCAGAATTAAAATAAATAATAGACAAATATTGAAAAGATTAATGTAAAAAGTAGAGAAACTGGAAAAGAAATATTTATTCTTACAAATAAAGTTTACACCTTTGAAATCCCTAGAAATCTTTGGAATTTCTAGGAATCCCCTGAAATTACATTGAATTTTGCTTATTTTTCAAATTTCTCTAAACATTCGTCTTCAAATATTTGGAGATCCAAAAAAATTCGTTTAGATCGCTTAAAATTGTTTTAATCCCTTGAAATCCTTTGAAATATTTACTTTGGAAGCCGTAAACCCCCATTAAAATGAGTAGAAATCATTTGAAGTTCCTTGAATATTTTGATTGAATTGTTCAAATCCCTAGAAATCTCTGAATTTTCTTGAAATCCTTGAAGATTCAATAAAATCTTTAAGGTCTTGTGAAATTCCTTGAAATGCCTTAAAAGCCAATAAAATCTTTATAATTGCTATAATATTCATTATTTATAATAATCGGAAGTCCTTTGAAATTCCATTAGGTCTTCTAAAACCTTGCGAATTCCTTTGGAAACCGTGGATATACTTTTGAGCCTTTTGAAATCGCTTAAAATCCTTTGAAATCCCGTGAAATCATTGAAACCGCTTTAAATCTCTCAAAATTCTTTGAAATCTTACGAAATTCCTTTAAGTCTCTTTATATCTTCGAAATTCAATTGAAAGTCGGTATCTCTTGAAATTCCGTGATTTTTTTTTTATAATTTCGAAATCTCTAAAAATCCCCTAAAATCCTTTCTCATCTCCGGAAATCGTTCCAAATTCCTCAAAATCTATAAAAATTGATCTAAATCTTTTAGTACCTCTTGAAGTCCCGTAAATTCTATTAAAATATAATTAAACTCCTTCAAGTCCCTTAAAATCTTGTAAAATCCCTTGAAAAAATTAAGATTCTCTCTGAAATTGTGCTAGGTATTTCCTTCAAATTCCTTTGGAATCGTTTGAAACACCCTAAGACTTTTGAAAACCCCAGATGAATCTGAAGTACGTCGGATTACTCAGGATAACGCATTGTTTAGATTACAAGTGGATTACCTGGAATTACTAATAGATGGCCTGGGATTACGAATTAATTGTCTGGGATTACAAGCGATTTAGCTAGGATTACAAGTGGATTAATCCAGCATTACAAATAAATTGCCTGGAATCATACGTGGATTACTCGGGATTACAAGTGGATTTCTCGGGATTACAAGTGAATTATATTGGATGACAAATGGATTGCCTTGGATAACAAATGGATAAATCTGTATTACAAGTGGATTAATCAAATTCCAGAATTGATTACCTAGCTTTATAAATGGATTTCGTGGGATTAAAAGTCGATTGTACCGTATTACAAGTTGGATTACTACACATTATAAATTGAATAACTTGATTAACCAGTAAATTTCCTGGGATTACAAGTGGATAACCTGGAATTAAACGTGGATTGTCTGGGATTGCAAGCGGATTACCTGAGAGTACAAGTGAATTATATGGGATTAAAAATGGATTACCAAATTGATTTCCTAGGTTTACAAATGGATTTCTTGGGTTTACAAATGGATTACTCCACATTACAAATTGATTAACTGGATTTACAAATTGGTTGCCTGGAATGACAAGTGGATTACCTGGGATTACAAGTGGATATCTCTGGACTACAAGTGGATTACTTCATATTACAAATTGATTACTTAGGTTTACAAATAGAATGCACCGTATTACAAGTGTATTACTCCACATTACAAATTGATTAATTGGACCTACAAGTAAATTGCCTGGAATTACAAGTGAATTACCTGGGATTACAAATGGATTACCTAATATATATAAGTGAATAACTCCGAATTACAGATGCATTACTCCATTTTACAAATTGATTATGTAGGTTTACAAATGGATTTTCTGGGATTACAAGTGGATTGCGCCAGATTACAATTGAATTACTCCATGTTACAAGTGTATTACTCCTGAGATTGCAAGTGAATGACCTGAGATTACAATTATATTACGTGGGATTACAAGTATATCACCTAGGATTATATGTGGATTACCTCGGATTACAAGTGAATTACCTAGGATTACAAGTCAAATTGGCTACGCACGGGAATGAAGTAGGTTGATATTGTTGTGGAAAAGTTCGAAATGGTCTTTTCAACGTGTCTCGCTATTGCGGATACGAAAACTTGGTCTATAAATTTTTCTTAACTTGAATCCGCCGAGGCAGTAAAGGGGTGGAAAGGGACTATACCGAATGGAGAGTAGAAATAAAGAGAACTGGGAAATCTAGATAGCGAAAGGACGAGCCAGAGGAAGAAAATGTTCTTAAGTCATTTCGTGCCGATGTCGTCCGAAACTTATACATTCATACATGTAGTCCAGCTTCGTGGAAAATAATACTATAGAAGGGCTCTAGAGTCTATAGTCTCTTTGAAACAAGTTCTGTGTTCTTCTCTGACAGAGGGCAAAATATTACAATGGAAAATTACAAAAATAATTCTACTAGAAACTACGAGTTTTTGCTAGAATTCGGACACTTTTACCAAATTTTATAAGTAATTGCAAATTATCCAAAAAATTAAAATTTTCACATTATTATACTCAAGGGGTTAATTACTCGGATTTTTGGTGTAAACAAGATTGTAGGATTGCAAAACTGCATGTGATTGCAAAAGATCTCATGGATCTTATAGATTTCAAATAGATTGTTATAGGTACTATAATGGTAGGAACTTACTTCTAAAATATGAACCCGGCGGCGGCCTTTTTGAAATCTCTTGAAATACTTTGGAATCACTTGAAATCCCTTGATATATTTTTTTAGAAATCGTTAAAATCCATTGAAGTAAGTAGAAATCATTTGAAATTCCTTGAATATTTGAATTAAATTAAACTTATTCATTGAATTTCTTTACAAAAAACCGCTCGAATCCCTAGAAATGTTTCAAATCCCTTGAAATGCTTGAAGATTCAATAGAAAATCCTCTAAGTCCTACGAAATTCACTGAAATACCTTAAAAGCCCTCAACATTTTTTAATCGTTGCGGATCCCTCGACATTTAACTTAATTTCATTTATTTTCGAAAATTCTCTCGAAATCCCTTGAAATCTTCGGAAATCCTACAAGGTTCTTTGAGATTTTTTAAATCTCTTGACATTTTTTCGAATCTCTTGAAATCACTTACAATCTTTGGAAATCCTACAAAATCGTAAAAATCCATTGAAATAAGTAAAAATCATTTTAAATCCCTGGAATATACATTAAATTGAATTTATTCATTAAAGTCTACCAAAAAAAGTTAAAATTTCTAAAAATCGTTGAAATCCGTTGAAACCATTGTAATCGCTAGGAATCCTTCGAAATTTGATTTATTTTCCAATGCTCTCTAGAATTCCCTTCAAATCTTTGAATTCCTCTAAAATTCGTTTGAAATGTTTCGAAATTCTTTGAAATCTGTGTAAATATTTTCGAAGCTATTGAAAACCGATGAAATACTTTTGAATTACTTGAAATATTTGGAAATCCTATAAAATCCCATAAAATTTCTGGAAATTCCTTGAAATCCATTGAAGCATTTGAAATTTTTTACAACTTTTCGAAAATTCTGTAACTCGTTTGTGGATTCTCTATTTTTTTCTCAAATTCTTTCAATTTTTTAATATTAGTTTCTTATAATGATTTTCTGTAGTAATTTTTCTAGAATTTTTAAAAAATTATAAGAAATTCAATATAGGAAAAACATTATAGACCCATACTAGGTTCTTTCTTTACTCTTAATGTGACACCTAAGGGCTTACCACATTGCAGACGTAATTAGCCACTCGATTGTACTTTATTTTAAGTTATTGTATTTTACATTATTTCTTTGCTCTAGGCCTAGAGCCATGTCCACTTTTTGAAAATTTTGTAGCATTATTATTTTTAGGTTCAGTATGTGGTACACTTCGGGTTTTAATACATTTTTTCCAGAAATTTATTCACTCAGCTCTTACACTTATTAATTACAATAGTGACGTTAATTGAATGTGAGAATTAAATTACACCATGACCTTTTTTCGCATTGCTATAAGTGAAAAAATTCCAACCTCGTGGTGCATATTTTATATGGAATACCTATCTTTAATTTAAGGGATAAAAATTTTCAAAACATGTTTAACCTTCAAAGTAACTATCGGAATATTACTCGAAAGTCCATAAATTGGGAATAACTTATTCAATTCGAGTTATGCACATCAGCTAAAATACATTCATGAAAAATATTGAAATTTGTGCTAATATGTTCTTGATCGCACATTATTTTTTACCGATAAACTTATTTCAACATTTGACAACGTTTTAATAGAGTATATTATGGTTAAACTTTGAACCTTGTTTTCCCATTTTCTCAGTTTGACAATTGAGGATCACGGCGTACTATAACATTAGGGTCAAGATTTGTTGATTATGTATATATAATTTGGTATTTCATATTGAACATTTCACTTCATATTTTGCACATGTCATTGTTTTTGTTGTTAAATTGGCATCATATGCCGAAGCGTACTTGAGTGAGTTTTGAGATAAGACGTGAATTTGACAAGCAAAACAATGACATATGAAGAATAGGAAGTCAAATGTGAAATCATGCATAATCGACCTCGAGGACGAACTGGGTGAAGGTAACTTAAGTGAGGCTTGAAATAAGACGTGAATTTGACCACAAAAACAATGAATGTAAAAAATATGAAGTGAAATGTCAAGTCATACATAATCGACCTCCAGGGAGGAATTGGGGCTAATATTGACATACTCCTTCTCCTTCTCCCTTTTCAATAACATTCAATTAGGGATTGATAATAATTTTATTTGGCATCCTTACTCTTTTCAATTCAACCAAAATTCCAAAAAACTAATATTAAAAATTTGTTTTTAATTTAAAAAAATTAAATAATTTTGGGAAAAAATCCGAAACTAAAAATTAGGATTTGTGTGTGTGTAAATATTACATCTGAAAGTACCTCATAATGCATACACTCCCAGTGGAAAGTATTTTGAATGACTGTTTGAAAATTCATCCTTCACTTCAAAGGCTAATCTGTGTGCAGAATCTGAATCTACGACTTTCAAAGACAAACATTTAACATTTTTAACATATTTTTAACATATTTAACAAATATTCAATATTTAGTAAATAAAATATTTCGTATCAAAGTCAAAGGGTTTTCCAGCAAAATCATAACTTTGAAATCTTGCCTTCAACTCATAACTAAATCTAGAAAAGTGTTCCTAAAAGTTAGAAAAAATTAGAAAAACAAGACTAAATCCCACTCGTTTTATCTTGAATAATAATTCGAATACATATTGTGTGATTGCTAACGTATTCAGAAAAAATATTTAATTGTGGAATGGAAATTTTTGCGAAGCTAACAATGTGAGATTCATCATTCGCATTCATTTATTAGCAAATGCAGCATATTCATACTGTATATAATTTTGCGATAACAATATTAGATAATTTAGACCATTTTAACTCTGGATGTTAATAAAAAGCGAATAGATCTTATTTTTAATGATATCATGATTAAAGATTAATATTTTGATTTTCAAGATTTAAAAAGGTCTTCCGCCTTTGACGTCTATCTGATAACAAATTAACTCAAGGACGAATCTCGTATTTCCAGCTCTGTAAAAATTTCCATTCCACGAGTAAATATTTTGTATGATTACTCAGTAATTATTTCAAGAGTAGGAATTTCTCTTGATTTTTTAATTTGTACATAGGACCCCGGATTTAATATGTATGAATATATTAATTAAGACTGTGTCTAGTCGTCCCAAAAAATTGGGGGGGGGGGGGGCGGAAAAAGGGATGACCAGCCAAGTTCACGAAAAATATTAGACTAGTCATTCCGAATTTCGGTACGACGAAACACTTCAATTAATTAATTTAAACTTTTAAATCTTTTATATCTTAAACAAGTTTCATAGGTAAAAGTACATACAATTCATGGACTATTTGAATTTGACAGCAAATATTACTGAAATGTTATTTACGCCTTAAGCAGATTTTCTATAAATGTGTTTAAAATTCTCAATAGGGGTCATTCAGAAAAAACGTGATAAGTTGTGATAAGTAATTTTATATACAATAGTGGTTGTTCAAAATTCCTAAAAAATGTATCAGGTATTTTTTGTATGGTACCATACCATCAGATCAATTTTAATATACTTTTATCTTGATTAAAATTTAAATACTTCTGCAGAAAATCGCAAACAGGATATGCTTAGAATTTATGCTTATTTACTTCAAAGATACTGCATATGAGACAAGTTTCAACCTTTTTTTGAGTATTTCCCAAAAAGTATTTTTTTACAACATGAAATACGTATTGGATATTTTTTTTATGTGAATTAATCCAGATGGGAATGTTAGTGACGTTGATTCTCTTCAATATCCAGAAATTGGACCTTAATCTCCAATTTCGAAATATTACAGATTTTATCTCAATATATAAATTTCAAATTGAAACAAATTTGCAATAGAATTTGAAGTGGATTTAAAGCAAATGGTGTAAAAACCAAATTTGAAACAAAAAATTCTTAGCTACATTTAGGATCCCCTTCCGTCCTTCTAACTAACATAACCCACTCGTAGCTCCTACCCCTATTTCAAACCACTATTTATTCTATATAGGAGGTAGTTTTTTTATGAAAATTTCACACAGAAAGAAGCTGGACTCATTTTGAGTTGGATATTGATTCTTAATTGAAGTACAGCATTTTTTAGTGAAAAAAACCCTAATTGTGTTGTTAGACAAGCAAAAATTACATGCAGTTAACCCAGAAACGAGTGACGTAAAACCTCAAAAAAAAAATAATAATAAGACGCAGCAAAAGTAACCCTAGCTTTTTTTCTGTGTACCCTGAAAATAAGGATAAATTTTTTTTTTGAAAATTTCCAAAAACAATGTTTTTAAACAAAAAGTTGAAAAAAAAAATTAAAACCATGCCTTCCTACCACTTCTTATCTGTTCTTTAGAAGTTAGAAAGGAATAAAAACTATGTTGCAAAAAAATACACATATTTGGAAATACTCAAAAAACGGTTCAAAATATCGAAAAATGAAGACAAAAATCTTTATAGATCTCTTTAAGAAGGAGAATTTTTACCTTAAACTTTTTCCTGTATCTCGCATATTTTATGGAAAACCCCACATTATTTATTTAAAAAAAAGCAGCCGGTTATTTGTTAATTTTTGAGTTTTTAAAAATTGCTTCCCTAATTTGAAAAATTTAGGAAGCTTTCCATTGTTTTGAAAAATATCGGATTTTCAAAAATAATTGCCTGTCTTTTTTTGGAAAAAAAATTCAAACCTTTTTTGGCACCTTATCCTAAAATTTTATTAGGGTTAAAAGGAACACACATACTGAGTATATTACTGCCCTACGGTTTAAAAGCCTCCTTAACTTAATCTTAGTTCAAAAGGAAATGTTCATAAAACCAAACATAATTTCGAAGCAAAGGGGTCGTCAATGTATTACGTAACATTTTCTTGTACGATTTTTGGACCCACCCTCCCTTTTGTAGCGCTACCATAATAATAGACAATGACCCTCCCCCCTGTCGTTACATAACTTTCAGTAGTCTGATTTTTTTCATTATAAATAAATTTTCACTCTACCAAGAAAAATAACTCCCCGTAAGTTGTGGTATTCTTCCAGGATAACCCGTTTTTTTTCTTCAGCCACCACAAATCAGTTAAAAGTTTTCAAACATTAAATATTTTTTTTAAATGCCGTGTGTATAAAAAATATTGCCAGTTTTTTTATGAGTACAGTTTTTGATAACAAATAGTAATGTAAAATCATATTTTAGAAAGACTCAATTTCTTTCAATGGAACACTAATTTAAAATTAAAAAAAAGTCTTTTACATATCTTTTTTCGTTTCGTTACCGAAACTTATCTTGACTTTTCTGAATTAAAAAAAAATTCAATTTTAATGATGCTTGTTTTGAATTTTTTGACTATTATGAAGTCGCCTATGAATCAGGTGAACACATTTTTTCACATTCAAAAAATAGCAATGGTTTTTTCGTTCGAGCGGGACTAATTTTGTGAAAAATACTTTGTCAAAAATTGTAAATAGCTTTTTTAACTTATAGTACAAAATTTCTATCTTTCAAACCTTTTGTTTTATGTTACTTTACTGTTTTTTCTAATGATTACATTTTATAAAATGTAACATGTTACATGTTACAGATCCTGTTGAACCCTTCCTCGCCCCTAAAATCCTTACGTAATATATGGACGACCCCAAATCAATCATTCTGCACTAATTGATAACAAAAATTATTCCAAAATTTTAATAAATTTTAAATAAAATTCAATAAAAATTAAGTTAATTCCAAAATGCAAAATTTTCGCCGCATCTACGTTATAGTGAGACTCTCATACAGAATAAGATAAGAAGCGTTCCTCTTGAAAAAGACTTATATCTGTGAGGTATCTGATTTTTGTTTACGTAAAATGCTTCAAAGTCTACTTCTGTATGGCAATCACTTGTCAACCATCGTGTTGTCAAATCTCTGTTATAATATAGCCAATAAATATTTTAAAAGGGTTTAAAAAGTGATTTCAATGGTTGTTTGTGAAATTTTTGTTTTGAATATAGGATATAAAAACCAGTTCTCGTCAGATCACTGAAGTTAAGCAGCGTTGGGCGCGGTTAGTACTTGGATGGGTGACCATTCGAGGATACTGTGTGCTGTTGGCATATTATGGGTGTGGTGAGCCCAAACTTGTAGTTATTTATAACTACAAAAAAACTATCCACCTAGAAACACTACCCGAATCGGGTAGTGTCACGCCTACCCTGAAAGGGAAATGGCTTAATGGTATACATCCTCCTTATTAATAAATGTTTATTTCATTATTTATTTGGGAAGATTTCAGACTGGCTTTTCACAACATGGCGTAAGAAATTCGCTTAGTCATGATACTCTAAAAGAAGTTACACGGTGTTCATCAGTCTTGAAAGTCACTTAAAATCTGTGTTGAAGAATATTTCTGAAGTTTTACTCGTTATTTTTATTAAATAAATCTATCATTTGCCAATACTGGGGTCTTGGCGATGACTGGATGTTTTACAAAAATATTTGGAATATCATTGCATGTTGTGCAAGGCGGAAAAATTTTAAGAGCGTGTTTTATTTGTGGCCAATTTGGATTACACATAACAGTAATAAATAAATCAGGCATATCTATAACTTCACGAGTTTTAATTATTGCATCTTGATATATTTGATGCATATGTTTAATATGATATAGTTATACATGATAACATTCTACTCGTCATTTTTGATGATTATACCTATATAATTGAATCTATTAATTTCAATTTTTTATGAAAACTTGCACAACATACTGGTTCAAAATATAAAATTGAATTGAATTTATTAGTGATTCGATACACTAAACGATAAGAGTAATATTGTAAAAAATTTGACCCTTCATCACTATCAGGATTTTGTTTAAAATTTGCACTCCAAACTAACTTTCCATAAGGAAATATAATAGGAAGTGCCATTCGATCTATATGAAATGATAAATTTATTTAAAAAATAAAAAATGGATCAGCAACTGGAGTATAAATAAAATTTTGCAAACCAAATATTGAAGGGACTACTTTGTTTTTTTAAAATTGAAGCTGCACTTTCTGCTGTTTTTGGAAAATTATAAAGTAGCTGTGTATTCGATCTCGGATGTGTCCACTTGGTTTGTATTAATAATTTTACGGTGCTCATTTGATAGAACTTTGCTTTCTCATTATGATTAATTAGCAAATACATTTGCTTCCTCATAGAAGAAGTCAAAATGAAAAGCCTTTTCTATTCCTACATGAACTTTGAATTATGTTAATGAAAAAAGATTTTCTGATATTTCGTTCATGCATCAATTTTGAATTAATAATAATGAAAAATGTTTAATTATGAAAAATCGAGTTTTTAAATATTATAAATGACCATCTCCTTACTCTTTAATAAAATTTACTAATCTTAGAAGTCAATCGATTCATCTCGAATCAATGAATCTTTTCTATTCTTGCAGCAACTTAAAATTACGTGATTAAGAAAATATTTACTATAAAAATCGATTTTTCGTATAATATAAATAACCATAACTTCCTTACTCTTCAATAAAATGTATCAATATTATACGTCAATCGATTCATCTCGAGTCAAGGAGTCTTTTATATTCTTGCATTAACTTTAAATGATGTTGATAAAAAAAGTTATTCTATACAAAAGTAATTTGTAAAACAATATAAAGTGCTAAAAAAATGTAATGAATACTTTCAAAAATCCTTTTGTCAGTTTCAAGATATTAGTGGTACAAACAAGCTCTCCAAATTTTATCAGTTTATCTACATTCTACGACCGTCTTCAAGTTATCGTGTTCACAAAAAAGTTTGACAATATGATCTTGAACTAAATTCTTGTTATTCTTTCATCTGTGTTGAGTTATAATCATTGCAAATGGAAATTCGCGCTATATGTGGAATATATCTCCTCTTCAGTAAAATATTATATGTCGTAGTGTGATAAATTAACAAACATATCCTCAAACTTTTTAATTTTAATCCCCCTTCTTGGAATTTTGAATTACGAGTATGTTAGAATTAAAACTGCCGAATGAAAATTTACTGTCATACTAACGAATTAAATCTCTGAGCTTTTATTTGTACAATATATTTTTTTAATTTTCATCTTAATCTTTGACAGGAAAACTTTTATGTGAAAACTCTACAGACCAAAACAAAGCTTTTTAAAGGTTGCAGTACAGAACTAGATCAACGTTTCAATCTAAAATAGCTTCATCATTGGTTTTCTCAGAACATAATAATTTTTTTTATCAAACCTTTTTTATTCGCAATCAGTATCCCCATATCTCGGGAGCGGGGTTTTCTGTGTTCGACAAAATGAAAATTCGACTTTCTCGAAATTCGTTAACTTTTTTTAATTTCCCCGAACCTGGATGATTTTCATTTAATCTATCCTTTTTGGCCCTAATTAAGCAACAATTTAGTTCGGAAATGAATTGTTCTTTCATCTTTAAGTATTGATTTCGATTTTACAAATTTTTTTTCGCTTTTTTTGAAAAAGTCCCATTTTGTTGGTTATCTATTTATGTACCGCCACCCTCAATTTACAGATGAATTCTCCAAAATTAGTATAATTTATATCAGATTGTATTACTCTATCTTTTTCTCTCTCTTCTTCCATAAACTTTTATATTTCATACTTGTAACAATTTACTTATTTATTTTATTTTTTATTCTTCTTTCAGTCAAATCCTCAACTAAATCTTTGTTTTTTTTTTCTTTCTCATTATTCCTACATTCATATTCTCAACTATTTTTTTCGGTCTTTTTTCATTCATATTTCCTTCTTAACCTTTGTAGAGGGAGCGGGGGTTTGATCGGGCAGATAGAGAAGAAGAGGTTAGAAAAAAGGTGTTGAGGGAAGAAGGCCATGAGAGTGATTATTGATGAGGTGGCTGAGGGGAAGGTAGGATAAGCGGTTGGAAGCATAAGGTGAAGGGGGTAGGTTGCAAGGGAGGAAATTAGGTTAGGAAACATGTTAGGTCATTATGGATGAGAAGTGGGGTAAAAGGGTTTGGGGATTTCTGAAACAGCGGTAACGGTGAGATCTTTTTATAATATAGAGATAAATACTTTCATTACAGTAAAATTTGTATTGGAAAAGAAAAATAAGAAAATAGTATATTATGCACCAAGGGGGATCTGTTACCAAAAAGATATTATGGACGTCCATGGTAAGTATAAAAAAATCGCTACGGTTACGATTATGGTGATAAGTAGTAAGTATGAAAATGCATTCGCCCTTCCTATATTTACAAATAACAATAAATTAAAATTATTTCCAATTAGTTTGACACTTCGATCGCTCTTTGATAAAATGGCGAAGATCTTCGTTGTTATTGAGAAACAAATGAAACGCTCAGAGCAAAAGCGAACGAAAAAAAAAACGTACGTA